>APFE030710727.1:0-53486 GCA_000404065.3 Pinus taeda | reverse complement strand
ATGCAATTTTCTCACATTTAGGTTCTTTTCTTGGCTTATTTTTTAAAACATTATGTTCTTATATTTTTTCCTTATTTGTTTGCCTCTTTATCCTACTTGTCCATTGGGAATTGGTACTTATGCTTCACCTCTTCCTCTCTAGGTCTTTCCTTTGGGCTATTTTTTAATGTCTAAACCTTATTGACATGAAAATATTGCATCCCATTTGTATTCCCTGTAACCTATTCACTATGTTGAATATAAGCCTTCTAGTCTCATATCATTCTTGGTCTCTTGCTTTGGGTTCCAAATTTACAACCAACACTGGTTTTTTAAATATCTATCCCTTCCATCCATTAGTGCTCTCTTTGGCTTGGGTTCTAAGACCATCTATTGGACCCTGTTCATGATATTGCACTAGACATGCAACCTTGGTGGAATGGGGCATCTTATTTAAAGGAACAAGTTGTTGATGTTTGTTGCATTGGAAATTATTCAACAGAGGGTAAGTGTCTATCATGTAGGAGAGAGTCCCTTTTCACTTCTTGTTTGAGAGGAGCAAGTATTATGATTTAGTTCCCAAGTTTTAACTTAGGAAAGCAACAAATTTAATCTATTGATTAATATCGATTATTGGGCTAAATTTTCTAATAATAAATAATTCAATTGTTTAAGTGACTTAGAGTTAATCTCCACCATTGATCTACGTGGGTCAGTCTTTAATACTAGCCTTTACCACTTTGGAGGTTAGGAATTTGGCTCAATGAGAAATTACAAGAGATCCTAATAAAGGATGAGTACATAACACTATGATTGAGAAAATAAATTTCTCGATGAGTGAGAGGCTTGAGTGATTGAAGACAAGAAGAAAGTGTGCAAAACGAGATTTTTGAAAGGGAAATGAGATGAGGATGACAATTCAAAGAAAGGGTTTAAGATCTTCAACGAGGAGGCCAAGTTTTATATCCAGGCCAAAATTTGTGAGTAAGGGTGAGTTTCCAACCAAGGCCACGTGGAGAAAGGGAGGAGGTTGAGCTTCTAGCTAAGGGGAAAGTTTTCCAAGTGTGCAAGTTGTACAACCAAAGGTCAAAAAATTTCACAAGTAGAAGTTGAGTTTTGTTAGGGTTGAATTTATCTAAGAAAGCCAAAAAATTTCTTGGATGAGAATCCAATGGGCCATTTAAAGGTTCAAATATTTGTTGCAATTGCTATGTATTTCTTTGTGGGTCATGTAACCTAAATTTCTAGATAAAATAATGTGAAGGAAAATTTGATTGGGAAGATTTCTGTGTTGTTTGTGACTGATTTTTCTAAATATTGTCTGCTATAAATTTATTTTAAGAAGGTAAAAATACCAATGTTTATTATTAGCCATTTGGAAAATTGGTATACTAGTTAAAAGAAAATTGGGTATAAAATAATTCCCGTGTGAAATGGATTAAATATGGTGTTTGGAATTTAACATGGTATCAAAGAAACTTTAAGCTTTGTGAAGAGGGAAATCAATAGCACACGGATTTACATTAACACATTTTATTTTTAACTAAGGGATTTATGGTTGAGTGATTAATCTAGAAGAAATACTTCTACCAAGTTGAGATATGAAGACCATAAAAAAGGGGAAACAAATTCTAGTCAATTTAAGTGGGGAATAGCCCTAATTCTCATGGATAACAATCTACAGGAGTTTCTATAAGGTCATTACACCTGACATATGCTATATTATTGGTCGTTAATTATTTGAAGGATGTGAAAGCCAAACACATCATCATGGATGCAATGAAGGATCATGTCATCCCTCACATTTCAAGGAATAAGATTTCCAATGAGATGTGGATTGCTTCTATTAGTTTGTACTAGATTGATAACAAAAACCAAAAATGGTGTTCATGGAAAAGTTAAGGAATACCTATTTGACTAGTCATGCACATTGCCATCATATCTCACTAGGATTCAACAAGTTCAAAATGAGCTTGGAGCTATTGGGGTAGCATGTCATATGAGGAGCTTGTAAGGATAGCCTTGAGTAGCTTTACAAAAAACAGGCTATCATTTTGATATATGTTCTAGCACAAAATAAACTAGTTTATTGGGTAGAATATAGGATGACTTCGCTCAAAAGAAAACCTTAGAGGAGTCATTTCCGAGAAAAAAACAATAGTGTGGGGATGAGGAGAACCTTAAACATTCCAGTTAAGCAAGGAAGGGTAAGGAAAAGACCAAATAAAATGCATAAGGAGGATCTACTTCACATGCTAACAAGAATAGGGACATGAGAAAAGTGAAATGCTTTGCATATAAAAAATATAGGCACTTTCCAAGTCAATGTTCAAACAAGAATAAGGGAAAGGGAAAGGAACATATTGGAGCATCTGCGTAGATGAACGATTTGGCCACCAATAATGAGAAGGATTTCTCATTGGTGTCCTGCCATTTTCACATCATTACACATGGGGTGTGGTTCATGGGTAGTGGAGCATCTCATCACATGAAAATATTTTCAAATATTTTCACCAATATGGTAAAGGCATTGTAGAGGGAGAGGGAACCATACATTTTCAGTTATATTCTAGGAGTTCAATGGAGGTGAATGAGGTGATGTATGTATTGGCTATAGAGGACAAGGGTTTTGAGGTTAAGTTTACAGGTAGATAAGTGCTTGTTAGGCCTATGATAGTGGCTACCTATCTGAGCTATGGAATAGGAGGATGAGTCACTTTCACTTTAGAACTTTACCATTGTTACTAGAGATGGTCATTGATATTATGGAGTTCAATGTAGAGTAGGATGAAGTGTGAAAGGGATGTGTGCTTGGAAATTATGCCAAGGATACTTTTTCAAGAAACAAGAGTAGGTCCAAAGGTGTGTTGGGTTTGATACATTTATATATAGGTGGTACTTTGTTAGTGGAGTATGTTATAGATATACTTCCTGAAGCCCAAGGGTGAGGCCTTTAGTGAGTTTCAAGAACTTAATGAACTTATGTAAAACTAGATAGGGATGAAGATCATGATCTGAAGGTCAAATAATGGGGTGAGTACACCTCCATAACACTTATCTCAATGGAGGTTAAGTGTATGGATACAATTATTGTGAATTGTGAGGATATATGGCTTCGCAAAATTCTCATAGGTTTATTTAATCTTAAGATGGGGCTCTCCATGATTCATTTTGATAATAAAGAGTATAGTGCTTCATGACAAATCCAAACACATAGAGATCAAGTACCACTTCATTAGAGGTGGGGGTCTATAAGGGTGTTGTGAGGTTTCTATACATATCTACATATTAGCACATTCTAAACATTATCATGAAGCCCCTAGTGAACATGAAGTTTTTTTCTATAGGCATACGTTGGGGATGGTGGAGAGTCCTTTCCTTGCTAGGAGGGAGTGTTTATTTTTGTAGTATCTGAAGGTGTGTAGAAATATGAGTAAGCCTTATATCCCTTGAGAGCCAAGAGGGCCTATGAAAGGTGGTTGGAAATAGAGAATCTTATGTAGGATAAGGTTGAGTAGGCTTGAGACCTGTGGTTGGGCTGAGAGGGATGAGAGAGATTGTGGAGGGCTAAGAGGTCTTATTCACACCAAGAGGGCCCATTGACAACAAAGAGATCCGAGAAGATTTATTGACAACAAAGAGTGCTTAGAGGGCCAATTGTTAAAAAAGAGGGTCAACAAGGCTTATGGTGAGCAAGAGCACAATTATGTGTTAGGGAACAAGACATTGGGAGAGAGATTCTCAGGTAAGAAAGAGAAATACATGAGTAATATTGCAAGTTCTATGAATGAGATACATAGTTGTGTAAGGTTTGAGGAAAGTGTATGAAGCAACAAAGGAGATCTAGATTAGCATATTGAGGATGAAGCTAGGCCTTGATATGATAGATGAGATGTAGGGTAATTATTTATTCCTGGTAAGGAAGCCTATGTAGGTTCTAAGAAGAATTTAATGAAGAATTGTTGATCGAGAAAAACTTATGTGTAATATATTACTATGCATGTTGTGTAATATATGTAATATAGAGTAGATGTGAAGATGTAATGTAAGTATGTAAAAAATTTAAATGTTGGCTAAATTAAAAAATAGAAAAAAATTAAAATTTAACAGTTAAAAGTGATATCGTGCAAATATTTAAATGTTGGTTCAATTAATAATAATAACAAAGTAATAAAAATAATAAAATTCAATTTGTTATATTTTGATTTTGTGAATAGGCTTTGTTATAATACCATCGGCCAATACCATGGCTTATCAATACTGGATGTCCCAAAACCATAACCTATTTCACAACTAAAATATTTTATAACAATATGACAATATTCTTAACTATGGATATTTACCCCGATTTTATGGTGGATATTATTAACTTGTACTTTAATTAGGTTTTGTTACAACACCATGGGCCAATACCATGACTTACCAATACCACATGCCCAGAAAACATAACTTATTTCACAATCAAAATATTTTAGAAAAATATGAAAATATTCCTAACCATGGATATTCACCCCCACTTTACCATGGATATTATTAACTTGTAAATAGACTTTGTTACAACACCATGGGCCAATACCATGGATTATCAATACCACATTGCCCAAAAAACATAACTTATTTCACAATCGAAATATTTTATAACAATATGACAAGATTCTTAATCATGTATATTCGCCCCACTTTGTCATTGATATTATGAACTTGGTAATATGCTTCGTTATAAGAGCATGGACTAATGCCATGGCTTATCAATACCACATGCAAAAAAATCATAGCTTATTTCATGATAAAATTATTTTTAATTGAAGCTAAAAGGAAGAATGTTATAATTACTTTTGAGATATATCTAAATCCTCTATCCTCTCTACTAATAAAAATATTCCCATAGAAATTAAATTAAGGTTTTAATAAAATTGAAAATCCGAACACTTTCATATTTAAAGATGTGAATTTATATAATATAAATAACATTATTAAGAACCAAGGATCCAAGTGGTGACAACAAGTGAAGGGGAGAGAGGGGGAGGCAAGAGGGAGGGGAACAGTGACAAATTTGTAAGAGAGAGAGAGAGAGAGAGAGAACAAAGGAAATATGAAGAGAGAGTGAGGGAGAGAGGAGAGGGAGATAGATATGGAGGGTAGAGAGAGAGAGAGGGAGACACAATGCCTCCATTGACATACATTTCCTTGATTTTTTTATGGTCCTTATCAAGCTAACCATTCTTTTTCTGGTATAGGGGTAGTCCTTTTCTTGGCTCAAAACCACATCATCTAGGTTAGATATGCTCATGACAGGGCCACCAAAAACAAGGTTGCATTCTTGGGACTATGGAAAATCCTTGAGGTAGCAAAGAAACAAAAAAAAATCACGTTTTTGGTGACTCTCTTGGTAATGAAATGGAAAAGAAACATATTCAAGTGCAAAATCTAAAAGTATCTCTCTTATTACAGATTATTGACTAATATTTACAAGATTTCTAGTGACTCTTCTATTCACACATTTTTCTCTAGTCTTTACAAGATTTCTAGCGACTCTTCTTTTCACACAGTTTTCGTGAAATGAGCAGGAATGCTTACAGTTTGTTTAAGAGGGCCATGAAGCTACAACCCAACACATTTAGTATATTTAGTATATGAAGGACCATAGATGGGGTGACCTAGACTATTGATATACATATATGAACATTGGTTTGCCTTTTTCCAAAATATTTGTACATAAAATGTCAATACAACAACATTTAGATAAATACCATTTTTTTCAAAATCCATAAAACTGAAAGGAGATGTCTAAAATAACAATATCAAATAACCAAATTGGTATCCAAGACTATGGTTTCATCACTACTTTAGTTTCCCAAGTGATAAAGCAACACATTTCTCCAACTATTTACAAGAATAAATATTATGAAATAAAAAACTTTAAATACAAAATGAAATAAGAGTAATAAAATATCAATTTACATTGCTTAGTATGTATGCTTCCATTGACATAACCTTTCCTTGGTTTTTTTATGGTCCTTGTCAAGCTAACCCTTCTTTTTGTGGTATAAGGGTAGTCTTTTTCTTGGGTCAAAACCTCTCTCAGTAATGAAATGGAAAAGAAATAGATTCAAGTGGAAAATCTAAAAATATCTCTCTTATTACATATTATTGACTAGTCTTTACAAGATTTGTAGTGACTCTTCTTTTCACACATTTTTCCTGAAATGAGCAGGGATGCTTACAATTTGTTTAAGACAACTACGAAGCTACAACCCAACACATTTCAGGAATAGATGGGGTGACCTCTAAAGCTATTAATATACATATATGAACATTCTTCTGACTTTTTCCAAAATATTTGTACATAAAATGACAATACAATAGGGTTTAGATAAATGTCATTTTTTTCTTAAAAAAAATAAATAAATAAATAAATAAAAAATAACAAATATTGATCACTTTTTATACCGGCAGAGATGATAGTTAATGCTGAGCGTGTTTCTCCCATGGTTCAATAATGAGAACGAGATAAATTCAGTTTAGTTAGTCAATACGAAAATTTGAATATGGTATTTAGGGGAAAAAGGAGGGATTTGGTAAAGATAAAATAAAATAAAAAATAAAGCTAAATTTAGTAAAAAATTTGAATTTGTATAAAAGAAGACATTAAATGTAGTGGGAATTATGGTAGTGAATGGGTAATTTGTTGGAGTAATTTTGCAAAGGTAATAATTTACTTTTGGAGCATTATTACAATTAGTTAAACATGTTTTTTGGAATTGGAGCTTTATCATAACGGGCTAAACATATTTATTGGAATTGGAGCCTTGTGGCAACGGGCCAAATATGTTTATTGGAATTGGAGCCTTATTGGAGTAATTTTGCAAAGGTAATAATTTTCTCTTGGAGTGTTAATAATTTACGGAGTCGTTTACCGAGGCGGAGGAATTGCCTCGATGGCCAAAAGCTGCCGGAATCTAGGCAAAAAAATTTCAAAAAATCTTATAGAAACACGTGTAAAACACCTAAAATTTTGAAATTTAACAATTGTAACTTGGATTTACAAAAATCCTTGCCAAATTTTCTCTAAATATGACTGGAATTTCAATAACTTTCCGGGCACTTCCTCCGACTAATTAGACTACGGCATAATTCACTCTTGGAGCATTATTACAATCGGCCGAACATGTTTTTTGGAATTGGAGCTTTATCACAACGGGCTAAACATGTTTATTGAAATTGGAGCCTTATAGCAATGGGTCAAACATGTTTATCGGAATTGGAGCCTTATCCCAACGAGCAAACATGTTTAATGGAATTGGAGCCTTATCGCAAAGAGCCAAACATGTTTGTTGGAATTAAACCTGGGTGGAGGGGAAAACAAAAAAAAACTAATAAGGGAAAAAACTCAATAAATATAATAGGAAATTTGAATTAATATAAAAGAAAAATAAAGAAAAAGAAAAATCTGGATAAATGTCATCATCTCCTCTTCTAGTCTTATCATAATGGGCCAAACATCTCTCTTGGAATTGAATCTCGGTAGGTGAGAAAACAAACCCTAGTCACAATGAAACAAAGATGTCCATTGAAATTTGAAATTGACCCTCGGTGGATGGGAGAACAAACCACGGTCTTAATCACAGGAGGCAAGCAAATTCTAAGACCTTCGAATTGAACCTTTCAACCCAATGAATTGATTGTGGGTTTGTGTCCAATGAATTGATTCCATGAGAAAGGCCCAACTTATGGTCCAATGATTTGTTTATGGGAAAATGGGCCCACCTAATGATTTGACTACTAAAGCCTTCTAATTTAAATTTACTAACTTATAAATAAATAAATATAGACAATAAAATATATAACAGTTAAATAATTTTTAAATTCAAATTCAAATTCATATCATTTTTATCTGCTATCTTGAAATACTTTAAATGTAAAAATAATAATATTAGCGATTGAACTTTGTTAATATTATTTTGAACTTTGTTAATATTATTTTTTTATAAATTTCAGTCATTTCATATTAAGAAATATAAATCTATAATTTATTAAGGTAGTGGATAGAGATTATTATAAATAATATTCACATATGAATATAAGTATGTAGTAGATCACATTGTTTGTTTGTGGGATATGAGATTTAACTTATTAAGATGATTTGATTGTTAATGTTTATTGAGGTATATATATACTTACTCCTATAGAATTGAATCTATGACCACAAAGAAACAAATACATGCTCTTTACTATTAGGCCCACTTATAATTCTTTCCTAAAGCATGTTAAACATCTTCCTAATATATCTTTAAATAAAATATTCCCTATTACATCCTTCCAATAAGCGGTTATTTTTATTAAATTCCCATAGTACTTATAAATCCACACTACTTCATATATAAACTCCTATACCTTTAATATATTGATTTTAATTTTCATAATTTAAAAGTCCTTTTATAAATAAATATAATAAAATATTGGTTAACCATTTAAAAATCTCCTTTAATATAATCAATCAAAGTCAATATGCATATCATTTATAATTTATTATTATTCAAAATTAATTATAAGTTCATGATAAATAAAATTTTATCTTATTACAGATATTATTTTCATATTTAATCATATAATAATCATAAGAATATAAATAATACTAAATTTTATCATAAATTTCTATTTTACATTTCTAAATCCTAACCATTTAAGTGTATGTAACATCTCTTAGGTTACCTTATGATATTCCTCTATAAATGCTCTTAATTTTTTTTTTTTGAAATATTAATTCCTTCTTGTGTGTTTTCTTTTAGTAAAGTTAGATCTAACATGTATCTCTAGTTTTAGTAAACTTAGATCTGACATGTATCTCTAGTCATGCCTCATACACTACACGAGGGTTTGATTTGAATATCCAAACCACATTATTCATAGTGTCATTAACTTTGGGGTGAGAGCAGCTCGAATGCTTGACTCAAGATTACTCAATTCAACTATGATACCTATGTTTTATGATTTCATAACTTATCTTTCAAGACACTGAATTTTACTTGCTATGGTTAGACAAGATGATTACTATTCCAAAGAGGGAGCCTAGGGATGCTTCATTTTAGGCTAAGGAGAGGAGGTAATTTATCCTCTGGACAAACCCCTCTCTCACATTCCTTACACTCAACACGATAATGAACATAGCTACCCGACTTTTCTTACTCATCTCCTTCCATGGTTATAATTCGTGTTGGCTACATATGGCTTCTTTCTAGTAGTCACTAGTTTTTCTTATCATTGTTAAAAGTCTGCTACAAGTCATGGTTGTAATATTTGGGAGAGGGTTAAGACCCTAGGAACCCCATTATCTGTAACATTATTTGAACAATTTCCTCTCATGTTTTAATGGAAAGACATTGATATTTAATATCTCTCTGGGTATTTTATTTATTGGTTTTTTTCCTTTTGAAAATTCTTTGCTATGATAGGTTATGGGTATTAACCCATAACCCTATGGTTTAGCAATTTTTACTGTAAAATCTATGCATGGTGCTCTAAATATATGAAGTTTCTGATGTGGTGTGTATAACTCGATTGACATTAATACTCTTGAATTTGGGGTTTTCTCTTCGCGAGTTTTGGTATTTTTCTACTGTGGATAATTTGTGGGTTGGTCTTTAGACAACCTTGATCCTAATTTATTTTTCGTATCACATTGTTTCCATTCTCCATCATAGCTTGAGTCTTAGTCAAACATTTTAGGTAATTTTACTTTTGTTTGGTTTTGAGAGTTTAGTTGCACTTTGTTTTCCCTCGCTACCATTTCTCACTATCAGTCGATAGAACATGGCCTAGAGTAGTCCACTCTTATAAGGGATCTCTTTCCTTGGGTTTGTGCCTTGCATAATTTACCGAGCATGCTCAGACGCTCTTCAGGGTCTCGATTTCCTATAGGTGATATTGTAATTCCATTTTTTTCTTGTTTATGACCAGTCCCTTACCTTTCTTATTTAGGTCATATATATAAGTCAATTTTATGTTATGGCTTCCTTCCCTACTACCCCACCTTGCATTGGGTTTAATGGTCTCATATCTAGGCACAATACTCTTTTTATTTGAGGTAGGTAGTGGTACCTCCCTTATTTTTTCTTATTGTATCAGAAGGAATACGATATAGAAGAAGGAAAGAGCCCATATAGGACTGACCCAAAATGGGGCCTCGAGATTTTTGAACCCATGTGGTTCCTTTGAAGCCGAAGGTTTCCACTAGGATAAATATTAGTTTAAAAATTGTCCCTAGAGGCTTAATGAGAACATTGTAAAATCATCCTCATATCTTCCCCCTTGGCATCAAACTCTAACCTAATGATAATATTTTTGGACAGTAGGGAAGGGAATACTTGGAGGGTTACAACCTTCACATCAATCCCCCTCCTTCCTTTCTGGGCATTCCCTTGGGTATAAGAGGTAAATCCTCTTCCCAATGATGTATACTCTGTTTTGACCTTTTCCTTTTATTGATTTGATTGTGTTACTCTAATAGTTAATAGTTTGATTATTCTACAATTATTAAAGGACTTTTCAACACAATAGTGTGTGTTAACCTTGTCATGAAGTTTCAAAGGAATATTAATCCTTTCCCGTAATGATAAATTTTTTGATAGCCAAAATGAAAGTTATATTCAATTTTCATCCAAATAAAAAATAACATTCATAGCATTATATTCCATCTATAATGGTAATATTTCTAGCAATCAACCTGCAAGATATTCATTTTTCATCTTGAAAAATAATAGTTGTTACAACAATATATTTAAACTATATTATATGAAATATTGGTGATAACGAAATAACAATTCCTAATGACCTAGTACATGATCCCAAATATTTTACACGAACATCAATGCTACATATTAACTTCTATTGTTAAAACGCATGCATTAGATATTAGATGAACTTGTAATCGGATGGGAGATACAGATTGATAAGGGATGTTACACATGTTCATAATTGATCAATAAGCTAAACCTCTTTACAAAGGCACCCTCAAACAAGGGTTGTGATTTTGTAGAAGTGACTCGCTCAAGCTTGACTATTTTCACTCCACAAATTTCTCTCGTTCACAATTAGATGGTGGAATCTCTTAATACAGTCTCAGCCAAGCACATCTTCCTATACTCCCTCAACTTGAGACTTCTTCTATTTTTTACCTTACTTTATTATGCACTCAACTTAACCCCTCCCGAACTCATAACATGTAGAAAAGCCTCTCACTATTAGTTACTTAATTCCTAGGTCTTGTTATACCATCAAGACATATCCATTATGTGCTAGGTGGCCCTTAAAATATGTTGTTTGTCCCCCATTCAAATATCATTTTTCTTAAGAATTGGAGTTCTTAGGCTTGCCATTTGTCTTTCAAAATTTATCATCAATAAAGTGAAATTCCTTCTATAAAATAACAATCCATACTTATTAACAACTCTCATAAATATTATCTGTTTATTCATTATTATTGAAATAAAAACATTTGCAATATTTATTACAATGTCCGCCCATTTAGGTTCCTAAATTCAAATAATAGTTTATAACAATTTAGAAAAAAGAGTTTTAGGGCATTACAATGTAATTTTAGTGAATTTCAATATTTTTTAAAAGCATAAGAAATCACATGAAATCAAAATCCTAAAACTTAAACCATGTTAAGGATTACTAATTGGAAAGGTCTTGTTTGCAAGTTTTTATGGTGGTCAAAATTTGAAGAAATAACTTCTCGAGTTTTATTCACACTTAACATTTTTAATCAACTTTTTGAATATAAACCAAGAACTGTCATCAAGATGAAAGGTCTTCTTAAAATATCATCATACATTTATGCTTAAGATTACTATTATTTAATGAGAATATTTTGTTTAATCAAACTTTATAAATTTAAACTAATAAATTAGAATTTTTATAGAGATCATTTTCATAATGTAATTGAAAATGAATGTTTTTAATTTCATTTGATTTATATGTCCTAATAAATTATGTGTTATGAGTTAGATTTTATTGCAAAAAAATGCAAGTTAATATAATTTTAATTGAGACCAATCACTTCAAGAGAAATTCAGTTTTATCTTTGTATTCATCTTCACATATTTATATAAGGTGTTGTAGGTAATATTGAATAAGACTCATGGAAATTTGTTCTTATTAAATTAATTATTTTCTTTTATTTTTTAAACTAATAATAATAGTCAGTTTTATCTTTGCATTCATATTCACATATTTATATAGGGTGTTGTAGGTATATTGAATAAGACTCATGGAAATTTGTTCTTATTAAATTAATTCTTTTCTTCTCTTTTTTAAACTAATAATAATAGCCAAGTAATTTTGATCTTTTAATTTTGGGTATATATATGTTTTTTAATAGTAATACAATTTTTTGTTATTTTCATTTTACATATTGTTTACATTAAATTTATAATTTTAATTATCATAATTCAATTTATAAGTTTAATTATGATAATTCTTTCAATATTATTAAAATTGTGTAGAACATTCTCTCCACAATTTAGTACATCTTCACTTCAAGGTATTTTAATTTTGAATAATTTTATTAATGTTTAAATAAATGCTATGAAATTCCTTATTTTTCATTTTAATTATTTGTATTTATACATTATTTATCTAAGCATAACATTATTATCAATGTAAAAATTCTAACTTAAATTATTTTATATATATATTTAAAAAGTGATCTCTTTGATTTTAAAAATCAATATAAATTATTTTAAATCAGGGCCATTTATTATAAATCACTTTTAAATTTAATTCATTTTCTTCTATTTTTTATAGATATATTACGGTCTCAAACTACACATTCATAAAAAATCATTGAGATAACTAGGTAAAACTTCATTTTTTCCAAAAACCAAAATTTGAAAAATTTATATTGTTTTATTAATTCTTTATTTAATAATATAATATCAACTAGCTTTTGATTAATTTTATTTTAATCACTATTACCTTTATTTTGTTTAATTTATAAACATTCTAACACTAATACACAAATAACTATAAAAACCATTATTACCTCTATATAGAATAAGGATGAGAATTAATCATGCTAGTGTCAGGCCTACACAACTTGCTTCTTCCATAAAGTCCTATAAATTCTCACTATCAATATCAAAATAGTAGACAACATAGACCACCTTTCTTAACACTATTTTACAATAATTTATCTTTTATTTTGAAATGCTATTTTACTACTAAATTTATATATTGAAATAAGCTTAACTACTAAAAGTAAAAAAACATAAGCCAAAAGGCTGTAAAGAAATCAAGTATTTTATGAAGTGAGTCAGGTCTAATCTTGGGCATTTGTACCTACTATGGTTGGAGGTTTCAAACCACATTGTAGATGGCCTTCTATGTGAGCTAGCTGAGCATCGAGACCGACACAACAAGAGAAATGGTGGCATTGAACCTGCTAAATTTTATTAAAAAAAAGGATGATGTTTTTGTAGTCCTCATGATATTCCTTCAAGACCCTACCCAGAAGTGTCTTCATTTTCCAGTGGAGGATATGAGAGTTAAGATATTGGCTCTTTCTTCCCCTGGTATCCCTAGGATCTAGAACCCAATTGGCTACTTCTTCCTGGATTTCCAAATCAGAGTAAGCTTGGAGGTTTTTAGTGGTCAAGGCTTCTAGTTGATATACTTCCTCTTGGATTTTCAGAGGGGTTGTGGAATGGAAAATAGATACAACATTTTGTGCTTGGGATTGAGGTTGTAGTCGACCTTGAGGGCCTTTGCCACCAGACCCCCAACAATAATGCATCCTATGGAAAGGCATGGTGTGCTAGTTCAGAACAACCCAGAGTGATGATGACCACTAGAAAACAAAGAAACCAATAATACAATAATACAAAGTATGAATTAACAAGGTTTCGTAGTAAATACTTAGCTTCCAAGTAGGTCTAGAGTGGATTCAAGTGAGATGAGACAAAAAATTAACAAAGATGGAGAAACTCTGAGTACAATTCGACAGCCACAAGAAACAAAAAATGCCAACACCATTGCACACAAGCAAGGGACTATAAAGAATATGAACCAACATCCACTATATAAAAGCTATCAAACTAAAAGTGTTGAAGGTTTGTATAGGTTGGACTTAGAAAAAATTATCGAGTAATGGTCATTTTACGGAGCTTGTAAATGCTTTATGTTGAGGAATCACCTTTGTTAGTCATTACCCTCCCCTACTTGAGTTTCCATCGTAGTAGCCACCAAAATTATATGGGTTACCTCCTCATCCACCATTTTCCTACTCCTCTCATGGATATTTGGCACTAGATGCATGCATTGAGGGCCAACGTCCTGAAAGGCGGGACCACCATGTAATATGAAACTCTCATAACCATGGACATAGGATAGACCTTTCCCCTAAACTAAAGTCGAATCACCAAAATAACTACATATTGTGGGGCCATGACAGTTAGAATTAACCTCCACAAAGCATGTGTTGCGGTGGAAATATCCCACCAGCGATGGGGGAATGTCATAGGCACAATAGAAGAATATGGAGTCGAGGTAACCCAACTAGGAGGTCGTTGATAGAGAACAAGTTTCCATATTATTATGAAGGGAATGAATACAAGTTAACATGTATGGTTGCATGAGGTGGGACAACCACACCCTCCCCCAATCTTTTATAACGCTCTTGACCGGTAGATAACATCAAAATGCAAGAAAATATCAGATAAATAATGCCATAAATGAGATAAGATGAAGATATTTATTATGAGTAGAAGAATATAGCATTCACTTGTCTCTTCGAGGGGGAAACTTCTAGAAAAGCAGAACTTAAATACAAAATAATTGACAAGACTTCCCTTGTTATCTTTGACTATATAGTTTCATGAGATCCAAAACCATAACTACTCATGGTCACTTGCATAATGTGAGTTGACCACTTTGTTTATTATATATGACCCGTTTATTCATCATCCTTAACTAAACTATCTAATTTTGGTCTGTTTTTTATAATGCGGGTCAATGACTTATTATCATCACTAATGTGGTTAACTGCTTATGAGCTTTATTTAGGAAACTAATGAATCATGTATCTTACAGGGACCTTTGGGCCTATTACATTAATAAATGGGTTAGGGTCACACCCTAACATGCCCTCCCCCTTTAGAAGTAACCTTGTACTCAAGGTTGGAGCTACGGAAATTGTTGGAGAATAGTTGTCGGTAACTATGTCACATATTTTGGTAAGGTGTGTTTCCACTAAATAAGTAATTCCTTGATAGTGCAACTGAATATGAATTTCCTATGAATCCAGTGCTAGTTCTGGTCAAATCCCGAGAGAACCTTCCTCATCCAATTAAGGAAGTATGGTTTAAACCTTGCAATTTTGTCCCGCTACTTTCTTGAGGTAAGGGAGATGGAAGATTGGGTGGACTTGTGAAGTGGCTATCTAGGCCGATTTGTAGGTGATTGAGCCAATACGTTGAATCACCATATAAGGCCCATCAAATTTTTGAGTTAATTTTTGGAAGCCCTTTCCTTTAAGAGATGTCTACTTATAAGGTTGGAGTCAAAGAAACACTTGGTCACCCACTTTAAAATACCTTTCAGAGTAATGTTGGTCAACATGTTACTTCATTCAGTTTTGAGCTTTATGGATATTCAAAAGAGTGAGAGTGGTGGTGCAATGGCTGATCCACTACTCTACAGCTTGGAATATTTTGGAAGATAATAAGTTGGTGAAGGTGGGAGTTGGCCATACACCACCTAATATGGTGTCATCTTGGTTTCTTCATGATAATTAGTATTATACCACCATTTTTCTAAAGGTAACCATTGTGCCCATTGATGTTGTTTTTCCGAAGAAAAGAACCTCAGGTACATCTCCAAACATTTGTTTGGCCATATGTTTGGGGGTGAGGGTGATTTTTGTACTCATTTGGAGCTACGTGCCATGTAGCTTGAATAGATCTTGCCAAAATTTGCTAGTGAAGGTGGGATCTCGATCAAACACAATAGAAGTAGGCATGCCACACAGTTTTAGAATTTGATTGATGAATACTTGATCCATTAATGTCAGAGTGAATGGGTGTGGCAGGGCACAAAAATGGGTGTATTTGGAGAGACAATCAACTGCCACCATGATAACTTACTTTTTTTTTTATTTAGGGAGACATGTAATGAAGTCCAAGAATGTCCTATTTCATCCCGGCACAACATAAGCAGTGGCATGCATGAGAATAACCTTTTTAAAACATGGAATAGTCTACAATAGGTGAGGAGTGTAGCTCCACTAAAATGTTGGGTTTAAGTGTGGAGTGAGGGGATAAAATCACATGATCGTTATATCAAATAATATCTTCCTCCTATGTATGACCGACTGGGGTTTAGGATTCCCTTGTAACCTTTTGATTATTTGGGAAAGAGATGGATAAGTAAACCATTCATGGCATGCCTCCTCAATCTAATATTTTTAGGTTCCTATAATAATAGCGTATTCCCCTTATTGTTATTGTTAAGTATCCCCCATATTTTTATTGTTGTGCCCCATAGAAGCCCATTATTGTTATTGTTGTGCCCTTACATTATTATTGTTATGTAGGCTTTGATTATATTGTGACCCCTTAGACTTCTATATATATAAAGGAGTTTTCTTCATTTGTATCATCCTATAATTGTTACTTTAATTAATATAAAGGAGATTTCCTTCTCTAAGAGGATAATTTTCAAGTCGTTGATCTATCATTTCTTCTATTTTGTGAGTTGGTTGCATAATAATTGGTATCAGAGCTTCGGATTCTAGGGTTTCGCTTCTTCAAAGAGGAAATCTTGGAATTTTCGTTATCATTTTTTTCTATGAGGCTTCAGAAGTTGAAATTTAAACCACGTGGATCAGAAATATTGTTCAACTTCATGTATGAAATTTGGATCTTGGTTCAATATACTTTCGGAGATATGATCCAAGGAAGTTTGGGTTTTTGCAGGCTCTAGAATTTAATCTCAAACAAGAGACCTAGGGAAAATCGTCATAACTTTCTCTCCAAGCATTGGATTTGAATTTCGTAAAATGTGGTTGAAAGTAAATGGACTGTAGTTTTGTTTTATCTTTTTTTGCTGAGGCAAGAGACTGCCCTTCTATTTCAATATCCAAAAAAATATAGTTACAACATTTACAAAAAGCAATTATGCTTTAATGACCCAAGAAATCCATTCATTCTGATTTGAAATGATCTTCCCCTCAACAAGGGAAAAGTTAACCTTACAAAAATTAATTCCTAGGATGGATAAAAGGAAGTTAGACCGAAAGGAATACACCGAAAACTCCTATTACAAGGTTTCGCAAGGTGTGAAAGTATTGTACGCCCCACCAAGCTGCACCCCCAAATCCAACCGCTGACTCCCATAGCAAAATCGAACAGCACGGAACACTATCGCAATGTTTATCTGCACAAAGGATAGGGTGCGATGGGAGGTGGTATTTCTGACCATCCCTTGCCATGCGTCAGGAGCCCATTGGAATCACTCCCACAATTCCTATACCACTTTCAACTTTGAAGCCCAACGAGCAACCAGAAACCACTATGTGTCTGGTATTCCCCCCCATAAGCGAAATGAAAGAAAATGTTCGCCTTCCGAAAGAACCAACCATTCTGCTCGCGTAAAAACACCTCGGAACAAGTTTCTGAGACTATTACGGACTGAGAAAAGGACTCAGTGCTGCAAATCGAAGAAGTAAGGAGATAGGGCAACTCACTCCCCAGTGAAGAGTGACTGGTTTGAGCATGCCCTTCATCCAGGAACCAACTGAAGTACCGCAAATGAACGTGCATAGAAACCTTCATTTTGAACTATTTACTCTTTCCCAGTAATTGAAAATCTCTATGTCCACTGCCGCTTGTTCATTGCAGAGAGCTTTGAAACTGCTCTGATGTATCTCCTGCCACATCAGCTCAGTTCTATACTTTGAATTTTTCACACCTTGATTGGCTAGAGTATCCGCGAGCTTATTGGATTTTCTTCAAACATGATTAAAACTTACAGTTCGAAGACTCAGAAGATGATTTTGAATTCTCTAATACACCTGAATTAGTCTCTAGTGTTTCGATACCTTCTCTGGCGTTGTTCCACAATTGATTCTCTTGACCGCATTGATAGAGATCTCTGAATCTGCTTCAACAATGACATTGGAACAATATGTCAGTTTCAGAAGCTCTAAATAATGTTCCAAAGCCATTAATTCATCCATATTGTTGGTGGTTATCCCTAAATGTCAATGGAAAACAAAGATGATGTTTCCATCTTCATCTCTTAAAAGACCTCCATAACCTGTAGTTCTAGGGTTGCCTTTTGAAGCACCATCAATATTACATTTTAGATAACCTTTCAGTGAAGGATGCTAGAAATTCTTCTCGGTACCCATATCTTTTTCCTTTCTAAACTGATCTTGGGGAATGAGCTCATGTAAACCCAGTTGTATGAGAGTTTTCAACTCATAATTAGTAGGAGGATTCTTGAGAAAATTGTGGATAGTGGTGCTAACTGTCTCCTTAATTTGCTTCAGGATCAAGCCCAACAGATGAAGAGGGGTAGTTTGTTCACCCCTGAAAATTCTTTTATTCCTTTCTTTCTAGACATTCCAGATAATGAAGCTTGGCGTGAAGGCCCAGGCCAAATTAAGGAGCTCATTTTCTGAGAAGTTCCTTCTCCACTTGTTTAGGGTGTTAATAACACTGTCTTTATCTCTGTCTGTCTGTTGGAAAATTGTGGCAAAGGAATCCCACAACCAGGTGGTGAATGTGCAGCTGTTGAGAATGTGTTCCATTATTTCCTCTTGGGCTTCACATAGCTGACATCTAGAGGGCCCAATAATTCCCCTTTTTCTAATATTGTCCCAAGTTAAGATTTTCTTGTGATGGACTAACGACATGAATAGCTTGATCTTCATCCATCCTTGCTAGCTCCAAAGTTGTTGCCAGGAATTGTTCGGAATGCAGGAATCAAGATTCAAGATTATCCTCTTTGTTTCCCTAAGATTAAAGGTTCCTTCTTGATTGAGGCCCCATCTTAACTGATCCTGTCCCTTTTATACCAAGATTTTCCTTTATTTTAAAATGCCCATTAGTGCCTCTGTTTTTGTTTTTATAGGACTCTCATCTCTGCAGTCTATTATTCTCCAGTTTCTCCATTTACCAGTGTCATGAGGAAGAGTCCAAAAATCATTAAATTTGGTTAATCCTTGGGAGTCAGTTTCTTGCTTGAGGCACATGAAATCCTCTTTTAATAAGATTGGTTGTTTTTGCCATTTATCTTCCCAGAAGAGAGCTAGATCTCCTTCCCTGATCTCCCAGAAACTGTTGTCTTGAACTAGGCTTCTGTTATCCCAGGCTTTATTTCGGATGTAGGATCCTTTTATGTTCCCCAAAATTCTTATAAGATTTTTTTTTTCCAGGAGCTTGCATCTTTCCAGGTCATGGCCCATTGAGCTTCAGGTTCCTTAACCCATCTCCACCAAAGCTTGGCTCCCAAAACTTTACTTAGAATCTCCGGATCATTTAAGCCTGGGCCCCCATGACTCTTGGGTTTGCAGATTTCTTCCCAATAAACCAGAGCCCATTTCTTCCTGGTTTCCTCTTTTCCCCAAAGGAAATCTCTCTGAATATTGTTGAATTGTTGCAACACTCCTTTGGGGGCTGGGAGGGTTGATAAAAAGAACACAGGGATAGATTATAGAACGACCTTGACCAGATCAACCTACTAGCAAGGTTCAATGATCTGATAGTCCATTTTTTAACTTTGTCTTGCATCTTGTTGAGCACCGGTTCCAAAATACTTTTGTGCAGTGGCCTAGCTGTGAGCGGAATTCCCAAATATTTTGAAGGAAGGGAATCCCTCTGGAAGCCCAAAATTCTGGAGATATTTCTCTGAATGGAAATGTTAGTATTGAAGAAAAATATTTTAGATTTGGATGGATTAACTTCCATACCTGACGCCAAGGCAACGTTAAATAGAAATTTTTTGTAAGCCAAGGCTTCTTTGACTGTAGGAATACCTTGCAGCATAGTGTCGTCCAAAAATTGTTGGTGATTCACTGATTGACCATTCTCTGTTAACTAAAGGCCCTTAATTATTCCCACAACCTTGGCTCATTTAATGGACTTGCCCAAACCTTCCATCATGATGATGAAGAGAAAGGGAGAGAGAGGGTCTCCCTGCCTTAGACCTCTAGAAGGAGTGAACATACCTGAGGGTGAATCATTCACTAAAATTGAAAATCTAGAGGAAGTAACCATAACCATAACCCATCTGATCCAGTTGTGATCGAACCCAAACGCAGAAAGGAACTTCTTGACATAAATCCAGTTCACCTTGTCATATGCTTTGGCAATGTCTAATTGCATGATCATACCAGCCTGTTTCTTACTGGTAAGTGTATGAACTACTTCATGAGCTTGAATAATGTTGTTTAGGATCTGTATACCTTCCACATAACCCTATTGTTCCCTTGAAATTAAAGAAGGGAATACCAGTTTGAGTCTACTGGCTAGCGCCTTGGATATAATTTTATAAACCACATTGCATTAAGCAATGGGTCTAAACTTATCAACAGTCAGGGCTGAATCCTGTTTGGGAATAAGGGAGATGAAGGAGGTATTGAGGGCTTTCAGAATAGTCCTATTTCTTTTGGAATGATCTACCACATTCAGGATATCTCGTTTGACAATGTTCCAGAATGCCTTAAAAAGGTCTACATTGAAGCCATCTGGTCCAAGAGATTTTTTGTTCTGCATGTGTTTAATAACTTCACTTACCTCATCTTCAGTTACTGGTTTATTCAGGTTAAAATTGTCCTCTCTAGACACCATCTTAGGGATATTTTTTGTAATTTCCTTGATATATTGCTCTTTGTTTAGATTATTTTCCCCAGTGATGCCTCTAAAATGCTGCACCAACACTATTTCGATACCTTTATGAGAGGTATGAAGTTCTCCATTTTCATTCAGTATCAAAGAGATTCTATTGTGAGCTCTATTGGCCATGGTGGATCTATGGAAAAATATGGTGTTATGTTCACCTTCTTTGAGCCACTAAACTCGATACTTTTGTTTCCAAAAGATTTCCTCTTGTTTACATAATGTTTCCCATTCATGATGGTATTTATTAGCTTGTTCACTTTTGACTTTATCAAAACCATCCGTGATCAGTGCTTGATAGAGTTCTTGGAGTTTGATTTCCACTGATTTTTAATCCACAAAAATGTTGCCAAACTCCTTCTTGTTCCATTCTTTGAGCTTGAGTTTTATGTGCTTGAGTCTTTTATGAAGGAGGAACATTATAGTGCCATGTGTATGCAAATATTTGGACCACCATTTTTCTATATTGCTGATGAAATTTGGATGGGAGAGCCACATATTCTCGAATCTGAAGGGTCTAGTCCTGGGAGAATCAATCCCCTTGATTTCTAATTGAATCGGCCAATGATCCGAGCCACCAAAGGGGAGAACACTAGCAGTAATTTCTTTGTTTGTGAGCATAAGCTCCTCTAATAACAAAAATCTGTCTAATATGGAGGTGACCTGTGCCTCCCCTCCTTTTTTATTATTCCAAGTGAAACGACCATTGTGTGTTTCAGAGTCCACTAGTTTCATCTCCTCTGTGAAGGTTTGGAATGCTATTGAATCTTTACTTAGCAGTCTGGTACCACCTTTTGTTTTTCTGAAAGAGATTTAATCATGTTAAAATCTCCTCCCATGATCCAAGGAATTTCGTCATGTCTGCTTCTAAGATCAACCAAGGATTCAAGAAACCTGAGTTTTTCATCTATTCTTTGAGGCCCATAAATGTTAGTGACCAGGAAGGTAACTGATACCCCAACTGGTTGAAAATTTATTGAAAGGTAATTTCTAGATGCCTCCACATCTATTATGCTAACTTTTAATGGGTTCCATAGAGTTAGGATACCTCCCACTATGTTCTCTGTTTCAACTTCTAAAAACTCAAATATGTCAAGCCATTTGCTCTGGATTTGTTTTAATTTATGAATAGAGCATTTTGTTTCTTGAATGAAGATAATGTCTGGCATTGCTAGTTTCATTCTATTACTTAGCATTCTTTGCTTTCTTTTACTACCTAAACCTCTGATGTTCCAAGATATGAACTTCATAATTAAAGATTTGTAAAGGAGTAACTTGTTAAGTCTTTCATCTTACTCGAACCTATCATTAGCTTTCCACACTCCATCAGGAGCTCATTTTGATTTTTTCTACCCCTCTTCTTTCCTAGATTTCTAGTCACTAATCCTGGAGTTGCTTTCATAGTTTTCACACCTCGGTGCTCTTGCTTGTGAATGTTTTTGCCTTTGTCCATTCCTTTTTCCTGAGCTCTCCATAAAAACATCTGTTGTATTCTGTTGCATTCTTCTTGAGGCAGAGAATCTATTCCTTCCTTGGTTCCTTGCATCAAGAATCCTTCTAGATCCAGGTTCTCCTTATCCAGTATTTCCAGTAGTTCCTAATCCTCTAGGTTCTCCTTATCCAGTATTTCCATTTCTGTTTCAATCGTCATTGGATCTTTTGGATAACCAGTATCTTGAGAATGTTTGTTGTACCCTTCCTTTTCTTCTTCATTAGGACCTGTCATCTGAGATTGGTTTTCTCTCGTGATTTCTTCATTCTCTTCCAACACTTGAAACTTGCTCTGACTTTTCTTCTACGCCTTGTTGTGTTGTTACTTTGGCCCCTTTTTTCCCACTTTCCCTTTACTTTTCACTTTTTGAAAGCTATCAATCTCCTTCAAGGTATCAGGTTTTCTTTCATTCTCTGTTTTACCAAGAGGGCATTCTCCGAACAAATGTCCATGCTCATGGCATCTACGACATCGGAATGGGATATGCTCATAGTCCACTGCCTACACCCATTCTTCATAAAAAACTTCCAATATTACTTCCTCCAGAAGAGCACTTGATAGATCCATTTCCACACATATTCTACCAAAGGAGGTATATTTACCCCTTCTTGTGGCTTCAGAAGTTTTGATGAAACGTCCTAATTTGTTGCCAAGGGAAGTTAGCAATTTTGCTTGCCAATAATCCAAAGGTAGAGAATAGAGCCTTACCCAAACAAGGACTGAAGTGAAGGTTTCCCACTCTGGAACAAATTTCATCTTCGAAGGCCTCATATAAAGACCAGTTGCTGCATAAAAGTAGGGTCCTTCAAATATTCCGTCTTTGTCTTCGATGTTTGAGAACACTAGTGTGAAGAATCCTTTTGACCCAAGATGTAGGTCAATGCTTCCTTTCAGTTTCCAGTGATACTTGATCCACCTCTGCAAAGATTTTTCAGTGGGCCAGAGTCCCATGAATTTATAGATAATGGCGTAGGCTCCCATGTGTTCCCTGTGTGCCTGTAGAGTAGGACCATTTAATATTATTCGAGGAGTGATTTCTGCTTTAGGTTTGCAGGGTCCCTTTTGTTTTTTGTCTCTTGCACCCTGAATTTTGTCTTCTTCCTCCGTGTCCTTTGTGCTACTATTTTCCTTGGTCTTGTTCCCTTTTGTTTCCTTTTCCTTATCTTTGTTCCTGCCATCCATAAAACTTTTGCTACTGATTGTCGGTGTTTTGCCTCTACCAGCTGCTGCTTCTTTGTAGGAGGGAGTCGAGCTCCCTCCTCTTGCGCCCTCCATTAGAAAGGAATACCTGCACCATTCTGAAACCCTATTCTATCGCTCCAACTAGGCGAGCTTCATCCACATACCAAAAGGTGAGCGGGCTTGGCCCAGGCAAGTATCCTCACGACTAGTCAACGCCCTCGCTCAGGCTTGAGCACAAGATCTCACCGTCTTTACGAGTTTGACTTTACCAACCAGCCACCTCCGCTAACCTTTTTTAGTTTTGTTTTATCATTTTCAGGGCCGAAGGTTGAAAAAGGGACACGCAGAACTCAATACAATTTCACTCTATTGAACTAGTTGATAATCAAGTCATCATGGGAGATTTGGCATAACGTTACCTTGAAGAATCTAATTTTGGTCTAACTTGTGGTGTTGGAAAGAAGAATCATAGAGAACCACATGACAAAATTTTAGACTTTGGAGAGCCAAAACTATAGAGTTACAACCATTTCCAGATTGATCTCCTAAAAGAAAGAAAAAGGTGTGTATTTGTTGTTTTAATTGCATAAATTTTCTTTGAAAATTCAATTTGAAGTGATTCCATGGGAATGTTAAAGCATAACCATGCACATAACCATCATATAACCACCATAGAATCTGTTACAAACCAGTCATAAGATCAAAATAATAACTAGTACTAGTGTTCATCGATCATATAAAAAATAACTTATATTAATATTCAAAAGCCAACCAAGTCATAGACTTCCACGTACCACCTGACCATAGATTAGGCTAAACCAAATCTCTTCTTTCATCAAATCACCCTCAAGCCATATAGAAAGCATGAATGTGGGATCATATGGGTTAAACCAAAATAGAACCAACCAGCGCTTCTAAAGGCCATCACCTCAACCCTCAACCACATTGATTTCACCTAAGCTGGTTCAAAAATCACTAACATCAAAACAAGCTTGGATGCCTTTGAATTCCTTAACTAACTCTAGAGGAATTTTCCTAACTCCACCCATCCATCAAGAGTTCCAAGAGAAATCCCATCTCCACTCTTGACCATTGGGAATTTCCCCAAGAACACCTCAACTAGGATCTGAGTTTGTAAGCTATTCAAAGCTAATCAAAGAGAGAACCCAATACATCATATCTATCCAGGAAATGGAAAGGCAAGGATGAAACCACTGTCAATCCAAGAAAATATCATGCAAATGACAATGAAATGACCAAAGAACCACATGCATGTACCGTGCATCCAAATCTCAACAAGGAAATTACACATGCAACCTATTACATGCAATGAAATCTAGTTGTAGTTATTGATCCAACCTTATCTCACTACTCAATATTACTTTTCATGTCCTTTAATTTCTTCTCTCCAAGTCCAAGTGAATGCTAGGATGCTCCAAGAATTCTCTAAATGTGCAAGAGTCTAAGAGAGCTAGAATGAACAAGCTTTGAGCCAAAAATTGTCAAAATATGTGAATTGTTTATCTGATGTCTTTTGTCATTGATGTCGAGTCTCTTCCTTCCCTTTTTCTTCATTTTCCTTAATTTCCTCTCAAATTACCCCTGCATGCATATTTCTGTCGTTTCATCTTCCTTTTCTCCTATTTTCCTTTATTTCCTTAATCAAATGCCATTTATTGCCCCTTTTCCTTTTCCATTTCCTTTTCCAATTTCCATAACCATTAATAAGCCACAAGTGATGCCCACTTAATGTTTACCCACCATTCATCTTGGAATACATGTCCCATGACCTTAGTCTTATTTTATTTACATGGAAAATCAACCAAAGGTTGTTACAAACCCCTCCCCCTTGGGGGAACATCGTCCTCGGTGTTCGATGACACTTATGACCATCAAAACATACTACCTATAGAGCTTTGTAACACAAATCGATGAAATATTTACAATAAACAACTACTAAAAACCATGAAAATCATGAAACATATACTACTTATTGGAGCTTTATAACACAACTTGATACATTGTTGACAATGACATGCATATATATATATATATATATATATATGGATGGTGGGCATGGAATCCCCTCAAGGCATGTTTTGGGACTCAAAGCCCAAATTTTGTTGTAAAGACTACGCGAATTATAGGCGCGGAGCGCGAAATGTATAATAGAGTCATAGGGTTATTTAACATTTTTCGTAGTCTTGTAATGTAGTGTCAGCCTACCCATGGTCCGCGGACCATGGAATTGTATAAATAGAGAAAGGCTCTAAGTGTAAAATATAGTGAAGTAATAGATGGAAAGGTTGAAGCAAAGTAGAAGCACAGAGCAAGAGCCTAAGTGTGTCCTGTGTCGTGGTGTAGGAGAAGGCTCTGCAGCTGAGTGCGCAAGGTAGATTCGAGTCTGTAACCAAGGAAGAGAATAATAAAGAGAAGTTTTATCTTAATTCTGTGTATCTGTTCTTGGGTTGCATGTTTGATATAAATTGCAAATGTACTATTTATTTACTCTGTGCACCTATATGAATGATTTAGATTGCTAAGTATACTTTACACATGCAAGTAAGCTAAGTTAGTGAACTAATAGCAGAATACTAGTAAAGGCTTGGGTAATAATGACGTTCGGCCCCCGAGTAGGGTTGCGCAAAGGAAGCATCTCAGGCTGCGAGGTACGGGTAAGTGTGCATAGCGACGTGTGTGCAAGGTCAAACCATGGACCACTTGAAACTCATCAGACATCTCCAGGGTGCGAAACCTGGTTCTAGCACCCTCCCATACTACTTCGGGTGAGACCTCAGTCTGTGCTCTGCGGACTATTTCCGAAAGGGCTAGTAGTACTGAGATTTTTTTGGTTATATCACCTCTAAACCTGGGTTAGCCCCCAACAAGCCAACAAATGGTTCCATTGTCGAGACCAGGATCTTCATAAGGGATGTTTGATGTCGTGTCACTAGAATTTGACAAATAAAGAAATTGAAGAGTGGCTGGATAGAAAAATTCACGAGTTTGCAGTGTAGGAAAATAGGAATCCATAAGTATTGAAGGAACAATGGTTAGAGTGCTACTTATGTATGGAAATCCACAGATTTTCCTTTGCATCCTTCCCCTCTGAGTTGTATGAGTGGATCGCGAAGCTAGCAGATAGTCAAGGAAGGTGTAGGCTCGACAAACCCATTGTGTGGACTCCAAAGTTGGTTTGTAGACTAGAAGCATCGGAAGATAAGATTGCACGTGGTGTGGACCATTGGCTCGATCGAGTTATCGGAGGGTTTATCACCAAGTTCATGGTAGATACTTCATAGCTACAACGAGGCGAAACGACACTTCCTCAAAGGAACATGAGGTAAGTATGTTAAATCTTTGAACAATTGGATTAAAATGCTACTGTGTGAAAAACGGGTTATGTGAATAAATTGATGTTTGGGGCTACATGATGTGGGAGGATCTATAGAAACGAAGGTAGCCTAGAGATAGAAACTATCCCCTTGATTTTGCCTCGGTGACAAAGCGAGGAAGATCTCGCGAAAGTTTCACCAAGAAGTGCGATCAGTCTGATAAGGCAATGAATTCCATTCCTACCACCTTCACCTACACCACCACCAGTTTTACAATCTTCACCCCCATCTCTGCCCACACCATCTCCGCCACCACCACAGTTCAATATGGTGAGCGGAATAAAGTTTTTTGTGTTCAAAGGAGGAGGGAACGAAGACCTGGACCAATTTTTGTTTGTGGTAAAGGCTGTATGGGAAGCGCAAGGAGTCACGGATGATAACATAAAGAAGGCAATGCTGGTAAGTGCATTGTAGGATCACACACTAACGTGGTACATTAAGCATTCTAATGATATCTGCACTAAATAGGGAATTTAGTAGGCCAAAATCGGAGACACAATTAATTATCCGGTTTAAGGAAATTACGATGCTTCTAGGCGAGACCCCCTGGCAGCTGGATCAGGGACTGAAGGGTATGATTTGCAAAGCCAACATGACCTTGACGGATGGGCAATACCGCGTATGGTTTGTAGCATCACTAACACTGCATCTAAGGATGGTGCTATCACAACAAAAGCTATCCACTCATGCTGAAGCTTTGGAGATTGCAATGAGAATACATGAGACCCCAATACAAGATCCTAGTCTAGGAGTCCAACATATCCACACCAGTTCAAAAATTTGTGTTTGGAGATGTAGAGTTTGAAACAGGATAGGACAACTCACCCAAAGGCGCACAAGGAGTTATGGTGCATAAAGTGCAAAGGCTAGGGACATGACAAGGACCACTGTCTAGTTTCCGCGAACTACTTGGTGGGAGGAGGACTAATTCCATTGAGACCAGAGGCACAAGCAGGATCGAGCACGACACCTGCATTATGGTGCGCGATTTTTTAGATAGGAGGGAAGCATTCTACACATAACTACCACCTATTACAAAAGTATACGCAGATGTCCCAACAGTTGTTCTGTAACTTCTACAGATCAGTAGGCCATGATGAGTGCAATTGTAGAAGTTACAAACTAATGATGGATCGAACCCCTACCTACAGAGTTCAGGCCTAAATGTGATCCCTCGATCAAAATGCAGGGATGACACGCACTGGATTTGAGCGGCGTGAATGAGGTTGACGTGCAATGGGACCAGGAAGGGGATGCAGAAAGATGATTTGTTACAATTGCTAAGGGCCAAGGCATTATGCCCGCAATTGTACAAATCCAACGAGAGCATCATGTTTATATTGTACCCGGTTTGATAAAGAGATAGAGGACTGCCCCATGCTAATAGCGAGGTTGTGCGATAAAGGAACAATCCAACCCCCACTGACTTAGAACCTGCAAAGGATGAGGTCTGAGCTGCGCGAAGAGGACCCAAATGTAAACATCGTGCCCCAAAGTGGTATAACAATAGGAGATGACAAGGGCAAGTAGCCCAAAGAGAGTGCTTGCGTTCGCAAAGGTCCAACAAAGGAACCAAAGTTCAATTTGGAGCGTGATGAGCCTCGAATTGGGCAACTTATTGGGCTCATTTTGCCTAATTGTCCTTGTTCAATCCTCCATTTTTCATATATTATGCGTGTTTTTTAGTATGTTTATGTTGTTTGAACGAATAAGGGTGGTCACTCTACTAGGGAGGCTAATACGTGGTTATTTTAGGTTTTTTGGACAAGTTTTGGAGCAAAACCAAGCAATCCTGGGATAGGTGATAGCTAAGCTTGAGGTGAGGATTCGTAGGAGGGTTGTCTCTAGTATTAAATGGCCTTCCTCGAAATCTCCACCATCAACTCCGAGCCCAACAGGCCACCAAAATGAATCCTAAAGGCAGCTAAGCAGCTTTGGGAAGAGTGACTATTTACTGCAGTTGGAACAGCTGAGTCCCTTGAATTTAGGAGGGCTGCTAGGCTCCTCGTAGTGTATAAATAAGAAGGCTTCAGCCTTCGTAGTTTACTTTTGGGAACTGTTTTATTTTTGCACTAGAGTGCTGTCATTTTCTCAGCTCATTTTCTTATAGTTGTTGCTGCATAACTTTCTTGTGATGATTATTTTTGGATAATGAAAAGCAGCTCTATTTGGCATGTGCTCTGAGTTTTTTATAGGAGCCTGTAGCTCTTGGGGTTGGGCCCAACCTAAGAGCCAAGGCCTCCTTCATGTATTGTTATTTGTTTTTATGTCTTTGCAAAATAATTTTTGTTTAGTAGATTAACACCTTGCTGATTACATAGGTCATGGTTAATGATCAGATAGGCATTTGCATGCTCAAATTTAGTTGATAGATTAGTAACAGGGAATATCTCTAGAAAAAGGCCATCAAGCACCTTTGATCTCACCTCTCCCTCAGAGGGATCGTGAGCTGGGACAAAGGTGACATTTCTGCCAACAAAAACGTTGTTTTGCTTTGTCATGCAATTATTAGTGTTGGAATCCTCATTTGCAGATGCTGATACTAGTAGTGTTTAAATGGTTCAGTTTATGATTGCTTAGTTGTATAGTTATTTCACGCATTTTATTTCGAATAAACTTTTGTTCATTTCCTTTTTCTGTTACTTAGGTCAGAATAGAGTGAAGTAACTAGGTCATAGGTTTTATAAGTGTTTGTTTGTTCAGTTTCAAAAACCACTTGCAGAGTACCTGTTATCCTTCCTTACCTACCCATACTCCATCCAACCTACCTGCTTCATCCTTCACTTAGAACTCTTACCTTAAATTTTCCTCATTCGCTTACTTTGCCATGATTCTCATCTTCTTGTGCAACATCGTTTCATCCCTCCTTGAACAAATCTAACCATCTGCGCCACTCCTCAACTCCATCCTCCAAGTCTTGAACTCCCCTACACCTCTATTTCACCTCCATACTCATTACTCCACCTTTTTCCCTCCATCCATGCTCCAAAATCCCATTTCTGAACATCCTGTAGAAAATTACAAACATCCTGTAGAAATTCGAGACACCCTGTAGAACCCCTGCAGACTTCCTATAGAAGCTCACGAAAGCAGTTTCTTGAAGGCCAAACTCTGTGAAACTCTCAGGAAGAGTGCTAGGGACCCCTTAGGCCCTCTCTAAACCTTCCCGACCTCTTCCAAGCATTTCCTCTCGCCAATCCACCTATGCACAGTCAAAAACAGTTAAATCACATGCATGATAATTCTGACAACTTATTCCAAAATGCAAAAAGATGGTTCTTTCAGATTTTGCTATAGACATAGCTTAGATACATGCATTTAATCTTCTTATAGGTCAATGGCATCTCTCCCAATAGCTTGCATCCTCTTTCTTGCATCAGTAGAGCTAGCTGGTAAAATTAGAGTTTTCTAGGGTTTGCGTTTGCTTTCAGCTTTTCAGTTTCCTTCTGCAAATAGATTAGATTCCTTCGAGTTAGCCTCCATCCATCAGTTAAACAGATTCTTCTCAGAGCTCATAGAAGTTGGCTTGAGCCCCTAGCAAACTTGTGCCAGCTGACCAAGTGACAGCTGCGGCAAGAGCTAGTACTTGTGCATACAGCACCGTCGTTTCCAAGTTTGTTACGAACTACCGGGTTGATAAAAGTAAAGAAGGGAGTCCCAGGAGTTGCAACATTGTTTCCGCAATACTCGAGCTCACCACTCTTTTTGGCACCATTGCTGGGGAAGTGTCAGAGTATTCGTGATTGCTACTTTTCTTCTATTTTCTTCTACAACCTTCTGCCAAGTAGTTTATTTCATTTCCATTCTGCAATTTCATTTCCCCAAAAGTAGACTAGACATTTCCTGCTTTCCTAGACTAGCATTTCAATTCTGCAAGCGTAGAGTAGCATTTCAATTCCGCAATTTCAATTTCGCAAGCATAGCCTAGCATTTCATTCCTACAATTTCAATTCAGCAAAATAGATTAGTTCTTTCCTTCTTTCATTTCAATTCTGCATTTTCATTTTAGCAAGATAAATATTAGATAGTTGCAATTCAATCTATTTTCATTTTTGTAGGTACAAACAGAAAAAAACAAAAGCAGCCAAAAATATTTCATTTCATGCCTCATAAGAATAGAGACAATACCGGAAAATTCTTACCGAACACCGCCACCACATCACAGAGTCACCCTTCTCTCTTCTTTGGTGGCTGTGATCCAGAAGAACCTATAGGTGAACCTCCTGAGATATACGAAGATCCTATAATAGAAGAAGAGCAAGAGAAAATCCCTCTTGAGACCATGGCTGAACGCAGAAATTGTATGGGAGATAACGAGAGAATAGAAGGTGCTTTTCCCATCCGAGAGACCAATGGGGACATGAAAATGAAAAACATAAGTCCCTAAGCCTTACCTCACTTCCATGGATTGACCACTGAAGACCCTGATACCTTCTTGTTTGAGTTTGTTGTCCTTTGTCGAACTTATGACTATGCTGAGGATGAGCAAAAGTTGAAACTCTTTCCTTCTACCCTCAAGGATACAAAACTCCGTTGGTTCATGGGGTTACCAGGAAATAGTATCACTACTTGGGCTCATATGCAGCAAGCCTTTAACAACAAATACCAGGACTACTGTAGGTCAAAGGAAAAAAAGGGATAAATCTTTCGGATGACCATGGGAAATGATGAGTCTTTAGAAGACTACAAGGAAAGGTTCCAGCTTAGTTATAAAAGTGCCAGGTGCACCCTTGACCCTGAATCTCTGAAGCTGGTTTTTCTCCGAGGAGTCCCTGAAGACCTGCTAGATACCCTTCACTTGCTAGCTGGAGGAGACATCTACCAACTACCCTATGAGGACATAAAGACTGTGTTTAGAAACCATTCCAGGGTAGCCAGGAAAAGAGGAAGGGGGAATCCACTTTTAGCTAGTACCACCTTCTCCAAGCATGATTTTGCTAATCAGATGGAAGACCTCAAAAGTGAGATGAGACAGACCATTGCCATGCAACTTGATACCTTCTGAATTCAACAAAAGAAAGAGGAAGCTGAGAGGGCTTTGGCCATTTTTTGTCCCATATGTACGAGGAAGCACCCTAAGAATGAGTGTCCATTACACTCAGTAGAGATGTGTTTCGTTTTCAAGGAAGACCACCCCACCGACCAATGCCCAACCTTGCCCGGATTTAAAGCCATGTACCTGGGGACTGAGGCGACTACTGAACCTCTCTACTTCCTCAACCAAAGGAGGCCACATGGGCCCAAACCTTACCAGCAAGGGATGCAAGGGACATCCCAAGCTTATTACAACCCCAACCAATCTCCTCGTATACCTTCTTGGGGCCCCCTTCTCATCCTTCCTAATCCACACCTCCTCTGTGGTCTTTTCCATCTCAATACCATACTCAACCTACTGCTCATTCGTTTCACTCTCATGTTTAGCCACAACCTCAGGAATGCACCTCAACTGGGGTGGAGGCCCTAATACAAATCTCCTCCCACCATTCTACCTCCACCACCGGCTCAACCACAACCATTACCTCCTGCTCCTCCAAGACAACCCCAGATGTCTGCTCAACCGAACCCAAACTCCCACAACAGAGAGGCCCAACAGGTATATACTGGGGAAACAATATGCCCTACCTATGTTGTGGATATCCAGGAGATCAACCTGCGATCTAGGAAGGTCCTTCCAGAACGCCAACCTCCTCCCCTAGGGGAGGAGGAAGAGAAACAGGTAAGTGAACCCAAAGCCATTCCACCCTTTCCTGAGTGACTAACAGTAACCACGCAACCAAACCTAGAGGAGACTGAACTTGTGGGAGAAATCAAGCAGTTGTGTGTGAAAATACTACTTCTCCAGGCCATAAAAGATGTACCAATATACAACAAATTTATCAAGGAGAAGTGCTTTAGGCACCCAAGCAGGCGCAAGAGAGATGCCTCGACTATCAATGTCATAGGACAACTATCCGATCTGATGTTGGGGCAAGTAATTTGTCCAAAATATTTGGACCTTGGGAGTCCTGTAGTTGATGACCACATCAATGGCACCATAATCCTCCATACCTTGATTGATATAGAGGCTGCCATTAATATGATGACTAGGGACACTATGCTTAAACTCAACCTTCAGAGTTCCCTAAGGAAGACCTCAACAGTACTGCAGTTAGCAGACCACTCCACCGTGACTCCCGAAGGGATTGTGGAAGATGTCCTCATCTTTGTTGACTCTTGGGATTACCCTGCTGACTTCTTGGTCCTTCAGCCAAAGGTTAAACATACTGGATACCCCCTCATCTTGGGAAGGCTTTGGTTAGCTATTGTGGATGCTTACATCAGTTGTCGAGCTGGAAGCATGACCATTAAGAATGGGCCTATGTCTAAGCAGCTAGTCCTTTATCCTCCTACCCAACCACTGCTAGAACATGACTTACCACTCTGGTTGGAAGAGGGAGATGAGGATGAGGTCTACTCTACACCTTTGTGCACCATAGAAGCCACCAGGGGAAGCCCTCAAACCGAGGATGACTTGATTGAGAATTTGATTCAAAATCCGCCTCCTAGTGCACTGTCATTAGAAGACTTGGTGGAAGCTACCCAAGCCAGTGCTCTAGTGGACCTCTGTGTGACTGATCCAACCTCTCCTAGAGTTAAGAGTGTGGAATTTGGCCCTGAAAGAACCTTAAAGATCAACTCCTCCTTATCTCCCTCCCAGGAGAAGGAGTTGTGTAGCGTGTTGAACTGCCATTTGGAGGCTTTTGCCTGGAGTTATAAGGAAATGAAAGGATTCCATCCTTTGGTCTATACCCATCATATTTACATTAAAGAGGATTGTAAACCAGTCAGGCAGCCTCAGAGGAGAATGAATCCAGCCATGAAAGATATTGTCAAAGAGGAATTGCAAAAGTTATTGGATGCAGGATTCATCTACCCCATCTCCGATAGTGAGTGAGTTTCACCTCTGGTGCTTGTGCCCAAGAAGAACAGGAAGTGGAGAATCTGTGTAGATTACCGGGAACTTAACAAGGCCACCAAGAAAGACCATTTCCCTTTGCCTTTCATAGATCAAGTCTTGGGTGGACTAGCAAGGAAGAAGTTCTTTTCTTTCCTAGATGGGTTTAGCGGGTATAATCAGATCCAAATCAATCCGGAAGACTAAGATAAGACCACCTTCACTTGTCCATGGGGTACCTTTGCCTACCGAGTCCTTCCCTTTGGGCTATGCAATGCTCCTACCACTTTCCAAAGAGTAGTATTGAGCATATTTGCTGAGTTGGTTCATGATTCGGTGGAAATCTATATGGATGACTTTACTCCTTATGGGTCTAACTTCCAAGAAGCCTTGTCCAACTTGGGAAAAGTTTTAAACAAGTGCATTGAGATGAACCTATCGCTCAGTCCTAAAAAATGTGAATTCCTAATGACTGAAGGGATCATGCTAGGTCATACCATTTCTCAGCAAGGATTGTAGGTGGATCCTAACAAAATTTATATCATCCAAAAGGTTCCAACTCCTCAAAAGGTGAGAGATGTTCGGAGTTTTCTAGGCTTGGCCGGATATTATAGAAGATTCATCAAATATTTCAGTAAGCTAGCCTCACCATTGTTTAGCCTCTTAGGAAAAGATGTCGAATTAAATGGACTAATGACTGCCAAGGGGCTCTGGATGAGTTGAAAGGTAAGCTGGTATCCACCTCGATCTTGAGAGGTCTAAACTGGGCCCTAACTTTCCACATCCACACCAATGCCTCGAACAAAGCCATAGGAGCAACCTTAGGAAAAGTTGAGGAGAAATTGCCATATGTCATATACTTTGTTAGCAAAAACCTGTCTAAGGCATAGATGAACTATAACATAACCGAGAAAGAGTTCCCAACCATAGTCTATTCCTTAAACAAGTTCAGAAACTACATCACTGGTTATCAAACATTTGTACAAACTGATCATGCTGCAATTAGATATTTAATGAATAAACCTGATGTGAATGCTCATATCATTAGATGGTTACTTTTGTTGCAGCAATTTGATTTGACTATTGTTGACAAGCTAGGTAAGGAAAATGTTGTTGCTGACTTCCTATCTAGATTGGATTTGCCTGCAGGTGAGGAAGGGACAGTGGATGACCAGATGCCGGATGAAAAATTGTTTGCTATCTCAGTACTCTCTCCATGGTTTGTTGATATAGCAAACTACTTGGTCTCAGCACAGTTCCCTTTGCATCTATCCTCAAAGGAGAAGAGAAGAATCGTGAGGAAGAGTGCCCCATTCACTTGGATCAGGGGCAACCTGTTTAAACTTGGCCCAGATCAGATCTTGAGGTGTTGTGTTAGGGAAGAGGAATTCTTTGACATCCTCCTAACCTGTCATAATGGACCATGTGGAGGCCACTTTGCAGCAAAGTGGACCACCTTCAAAATTCTACAGGCTGGCTACTATTGGCCTACTCTTCATCAAGATGTCAGAAGATACATCAAACAGTGTGACCGATGTCAGAGGATAGGGAAACCTACTCCAAGGGATGAAATGCCCCTCCAACCTCAAGTGACTTTCGAGCCATTTGAGAAGTGGGGCATGGATTTCGTGGGACCTATCAGCCCTCCTTCAAAGCAAAGGTCTTACATCATTGTGTGCACTGACTACCTGACAAAGTGGGCAGAAAAAAAGACAATCAAGGTAGCGACAGAAGAGAAAGTGGTTGAGTTCTTAAGAGAAAACATCTTCTACAAGTTTGGCTACCCAATAGAGTTGGTCACCGATCAAGGAAGGCAGTTCACCTCCAACCTGATTGAAGATTTGCTCACTCATCACAAGATCAAGCACAGGACTTCCACCCCATATCATCCCCAAGCAAATGGACAGGTGGAAGTCACTAATAGAGCGTTGGAAGGGATCTTGACTAAGGTGGTGAGCGGCAGCAGAAAGGATTGGGCAGATTGCCTGGTTGAAGCCACCTGGGCCTACAACACCACTTGGATAACTACAATCAGTTTCACACCTTATGAGCTGGTCTATGGGAAGAAAGCTTTGTTGTCCATAGAGTTCGAGTATAACACATTGAGGGTGGCAGCTCAGCTGGACCTAGATCTCAGCCATGCCCAACGTGAAAGATTACTGCAGCTAAATGGATTAGATGAACAAAGAATGCAGGCCCTCCTCCACTTAGAAGTAGTCCAACTTTAGAGGAATATATGGCACGACTGGCACCTTAATGAAAAGAAATTCCAGCCGAGAGATTGGGCACTGCTATATGACTCAAGATACAAGGATTTCAAAGGAAAGATGAGGACAAGATGGCTAGGACCATATGCAGTGGAGAAGTGTAATGGCAATGGTTCAATCCTTATCTGAACCATTGATGAAGAAGCCATCCCCATGCTTGTCAATGGGCATCAGTTGAAGATCTACAGGAAACCTCTTTCGAGTCAGGAGTTCATTGAAACTTTGGAAAAATCAGTGTTGGTAGTGGAGCAGGGCTCTGCCCCTATTCCACCCACACTTTGATCATCAAAAAAAAAAAAATAGAAATAAGAAAGAACCTTGGGTGAAAACCTTTCTGAGGCGCCTAGGGTAGACAGTGAGGGTGAAAACCTCATGGAGGTGCCCCAGTTGTCCCTAGAGAAATAAAAAAATGTGGAATAAAAAGATCCTTGGGTGAAAACCTCTTTGAGGTGCCCAGGGCAGACAGTGAGGGTGAAAACCTCTTTGAGGCACCCTCGTTGTCTCATTAAAAACAAAAAAAAAAACAAAAAAAACAAAAAAAGGAAGAAAAAAAAACAAAAGAAAACAGAACTATTCTCTTTGAAGTAATTGCAGATTGCAGGACATCCTACATTGCAAGAAAAGAGGGCGTGAAAAATGAGGACAGGGGTCCGTACCAGGCTCAAGGACACCCCTTCAGACACCCCCTCCATGGCCACTCACCTCTCCTAGGATTTGGTCACATTCGGGTTGAGATTGGGCCTTCTATAGGAAGTTCTGGGCTTTCTACTGGAAGCTACAAGCTTTTCTACAGGAAGCTACATGTTTTTCTACAGGAAATCCTGAATTTCTACAAGAAACATCCTGTACAACTTTCGGATGAGTCAAATTCAAGTTTGAGAGGGAATCTGATGGTTGGGATCAGTTTGTTAGACCTGAGGCAACACCTCTATCCAATCCAACACCATGTGGCACCTTATTCCATCTCTTGACACCTCTATCACCCACCTGGTCATGTGTTCCTGCACAGTCACTTCAGAAACCCTGTTTTCCTCAGGTTGACAACAAAGAAAAAGAGGAAAATTTCAAGTAAAAAAATCAAGCAAAAAAGGCTCGCACACTCTACCCGTTCAATCTCCACCTAGACTCTTCATCAGTGAATGTAGCCCTACTTGTTGAGCCTGCATCCCAGGAGGAGAAGCAGCTACAGGATGTCCTACAGGAATCCTGTAGTAGCTGATCCATCTGGAGTACATACTATGGAGTCAATAGCAGCTGAAATTAACACGGGGAACATGTAACAAGCTCTGATCGAACGTGAACACCTCCTCAACAGCTGAAATCAGACGGAACCTGTGCATGCAGCGTTTACAGCCAGAGGATCGGGTCCTGAAGCCGTGCATACAACATCAGCCAATGAAAGAAGGAATTCCAGCGCTTGTGCACGAAGCAGCAGTGAGAAAAGCCATCATTCCATGTCCTGAAGCCTGAAGAACACGTCCATGGCCACATAGGTAAGTGTCTAACCTTATTCGTCAAATTGCATAGACTATACTCTGAAAACTGCGTGTCTGTGAAATGGTGCGGATTGAACGAATTCGGTGGCCAGTCAACTAGCCACCCACAGTTAGTCGAATGGCCTCGTGGGATTCGAATGAGCTCGGTTACGCCAAAGAGATGTGCAGCCGACATGTGGGAAGTGTCCAGTCAGGAAATTGGTGGACTAACAATGGTGGCGGCGGTTAATGGTAGAGGGGAAGTAATGGCGGTCAGAGACACGTAGGAGAATAATGGCCATGACGTTGGCTAACAGATTGGCCTGGACACCTCACCCCCCGCTAGGAATTACGCCATAATTTGAAATTGCTTGGCCAAGAACTCACGATGAACCACTGTCATTTACACTTGCAACCGTTTTGAGCAAAGTACACATCCTCCTCCTCCGCAGTTTGTTAGCCCGAGCTTCTTAGCACATTTCAAAATCCTCCTGTATTCCAGGCTCATTCAGAAGCACCGTGACGTCCTCCAGTACCCAGTAAAGCTCTCTACAGGAAGGAGCTCTACAGGAAACACGACATAGCCTCCCAGAGCAGAAAAACCTGGACTGCCTACGTCGAAATTGGAGTTTCGAAGAGAGGTAGGCTCGAAAACACCATTCCCATGCATGATATTTCGAAAGGTGGTGAATTAAACTGTTTGGAGTAGGAGAATTAAAAGAAATTCTGCCTGTGGGTCAAGAACAGTGGTTTTCTTGTGTGATACATGGAATTTTTCAGTTGGTTCTGCGTCAAATTCTCCTCCACGGTTCCTGTTAAGAAATTCCTCCTACAAAAATGATAAACCATTGTGAGGGCTAACCTGTGCATGAAGAATGTGACTTTTATGAGGTTGAATGCATGCTGGGGATGAAAATTAAGCTCTGCACTCTATCTATGGGAGTCTAATTCCCTTTTGACAGTCGAGTTTTGGGCCAACAACATTATAACCAGGGAATTAGTACAAAGTGAAATATAAACACCTGAGGGATATTGTCTTCAAAGTTCAGGGGAGGAAACCATAAACAGAATACCCCTTTGTGATCAGAGCACAAGCCAAAATAGAGTACTCTCACCATGCCAAGAGGGTTTATCAAGAAGGAACCCACGGATTCCAGAAAATTGTGTGAACACCCCGCAGTAGTGGACCTGTTCACCCGTGCCAACTCGATGGCATTTTGTGACAAAATTCAGGGACACGACGATGCAATAATGGAAGAATTCTTGTTGTCTCTGAAACCTAAATCAAAGACACTGGCCATTGTGAATTTCAAAGGGTTGACCTTAAAGCTAACCCCTGAATTCATTAGTCGAGTCACTGACCTGCCATTGGGGATACCCTGGAGCAAAGAGGAGAGAGGACTACGCCAAAAAGCCAAGAAAGAATTCTTTCCTACCTGAGGAATAGTTTGCAGAAGATAAGAATGGGGTAAGGAGGGCCAGTTTACATCCTCTGTGGAGTGAAGCCAGTCTCCAGATTATGAAATACATCACCTATGAGGGGCAGTTCAGTATTGTTTATGGCTATCATTTCCAGTTGCTAAAAGAACTAAGACATGGGTTGGATCTACCCCCAGAGCAGAAGTTAAGCATCCCCTATCTTCTCTTGCAATCATTGATTGAATGTGGCACAAAACTGAAGGAAGGGACACCAGATCAGCTACCCCATCATGGGCTCATCAAGCTTCTAGTAGAGGATGGCCTCCATACCTACACTGTCCCCCTCTCCTGGGAAATTTTCTACAATATGTCCAAAGATGATGATATAAGAATTCTAGCCGAGGAACTCACCTCATCCAGCAGTGAAGAAGGGAAACACCTTGAAGCAGAAAAGAAAGCCAAGGGTAAGGGAACCCTGGAGAAACCAGCACAGAAAGAACAAGAAGAGACACAAGAGAAAGGCCAAGCTGTCGAGCCCAAAATTGTGGATGGAATAAAGGCACAAACACCAAGGGAGAAACAATTGCAAATCAGGGCAGATAGGATTGAAAAATTCCAAGCAAGTGAGGGCACACCCAAGGCAACCACAGCAAAATTGAAAGAGAAGGCACCCCCAGCCAAGCAGGCCGAAACAGTGAAAACCGTTTCTACAGGAAGCCAGAAAACCATTTCTACAGGAAGCCAAAAGACAGTCAGCACAAGACTTTCTACAAGAAGTATGGAGGCAAAGAAGAAAAAGGATAAATCACCCGAGATCTTGGCCAGGGAGGGAGCAGTAGTGCTGGCTACCTTAAGCACAACCCCAGAGCAAAAAGGGAAGAGAAAAAGGGAGCCTTCTATGTATTTTAAGGCTAGAAGGAGCATGACGATAAAGACTGGCAGACCCCAGCCAACGTCAAGAGAACCAATCACGATTGTAGACACCCCAACTACACAAAAAGATAGGTCTCCCTCCAAGGCATCCATCACTTATGAATGGGGGAGCCTGAAGACATCCACCTGGAGAGAAAGAATGAAAATGTTGGACACAAAGGCCTATCTACAGGATGCTGAGACAATTCTATAGGATACATTGGCTAGGCTAAAGGAGACCGAACAGTTGGAAGAGAAGGCAGCTACATCATCCTAGGAGGAGGAAAAAACTGAGAAAATTGAGGAACCAAGCCCCCATCCCAACCTGGGCTCTTAATACAACTTGCTAGAGGGGGGAAGGATAGTTCCCCAAAAATTTGCAGTGCCGCTCTTCTTTGCACTGGAGGAAGAGAGAGTGAGGACCCACACATGGATGAAAATCGCCAAGTCCAAGGGTGTGGCAGATATAGGTCCCTTAGAGGAACAACTCAAAGAGGCAAGGAAAGAGTTGGCTTTGGTACGACATGTAGAAAGCAGCCAGTGGGCCAAGCTCCAGGAAGAAAATGAGCTGCTCAAATAGCAGCTACAGTTACAGAGACACCTTATGGAAGATAGGACCCACACCTTGGGCAAACAACGGCAACAGGATGTGGCCACAACAACCAATGAAACACCTAATGAACAACAGAGAAGGGCAGGGATGCAGGCTGAAATTGAGACACTGAATCGACTGCTACAGGAAAAAGAATTGCAAGTAGGCCTGGAGATACAGTCTTTGAAACATCAGGTACAAGAAAAGGAGGCCCAATTGGCCTACATGGCCAGTTGGGCAATGGAAGCTCTGCAGTGTAGGCAGCCGACCAAATCCTACACCCTATACCTCAAGGATCAGTGGTTGCAGTTTCAGATCAACACTTTGGCATAGAGAGGTATCACTCCATTTCAAAATTACTCTCAATTCATGGCTCTATGTGACAACAACTCATCCGAAGACAAGGCCAAGCTATTAGAATTTTACCTACACAACTTGGCGCTTCCAAACATGAACTCGTGGGACCCTAATGCTGCGGTAGGGGACGTACAACTTATGGCCATGGCCTCTTGGCTAAATCATGAAGAGAAGAGAGAAGCAGAGGTCCAAAACATTATGAACAGAGAGCTACATGAGCCACTATTGATTAGAGAAGAACCGGAGGATCCTTTAGCATTGATATCCGCCCACCAGCACTTGGCCAATGACCCTCAGGCCCTACCAGATTACATGAGATGACAAGCCCATACCATAGCCCATTTTGAGGACATGGAGAGACTGCTAGGGGATAATTGTGTTCATGCTTGCTCTTGAAGGTGGAATTCACTGTCCCACAGCCTAAAGATTAGAGAATACCACACCCCCACAAGGATGAGGGCGGCCTTGGCAAGAGTGCCTCTCTACAAACAGTCCATGTAGAATCTTCAGGCCAGCTGGATCGGCCTCAAATTCAGTCCTCCATTTCTTTTGGGGTTGTTAGAGGGAGTCAGAGAAGAGGAGCAACAAAAGTAGTGAGAAGAAGTGGAAAGCAAAGTAGGATTTCATGATCGTGAAGAAGATATCACTTCAGAGGCCTGGGATGTGAGGGAGGCGGTCAAGGCTATCCAGGATGATGAGTTGGACTAGTTGCTCAGAGGATGAGCAACCCCTTTAGTAGGGGGTGATGATGAGCCCCGAATTGGGTAACTTATTAGGCTCATTTTTCCTAATTGTCCTTGTTCAATCCTCCATTTTTCATAGATTATGCATATTTTTTTAGTATGTTTATGTTGTTTGAACGAATAAGGGTGGTCACTCTACTAGGGAGGCTAATACGTGGTTATTTCAGGTTTTTTGGACAATTTTTGGAGCAAAACCAAGCATTCATGGGACAGGTGACAGCCAAGCTTGAGGTGAGGATTCGTAGGGGGGTTGTCTCTAGCATTAAATGGCCTTCCTTGAAACCTCCACCCTTAACTCCGAGCTCAACAGGCCACCAAAACGAATCCTAAAGGCATCCAAGAAGCTTTGGGAAGAGTGACTGATTACTGCAGTTGGAACAGCCGAGTCCCTTGAATTTAGGAGCACTGCTTGGCCCCTCGTAGTGTATAAATAAGAAGGCCTCAGCCTTCGTAGTTTACTTTTGGGAACTGTTGTATTTTTGCACTAGAGTGCTGTCATTTTCTCAACTCGTTTTCTTGTAGCTGCTGCTGTATAAATTTCTTGTGATGATTATTTTTGGATAATGAAAAGTAGTTCTATTTGGCATCAGCTCTGAGTTTTTTTATAGAAGTTTGTATCTCTTGGGGTTGGGCCCAACCTAAGAGCTAAGGCCTCCTTCATGTATTGTTATTTGTTTTTATGTCTTTGCAAAATAATTTCTGTCTAGTAGATTAACACCTTGCTAATTACATAGGTCATGGTTAATGATAAGATAGGCTTTTGCATGCTAAGATTTAGTTGATAGATTAGTAACAGGGAATATCTACAGAAAAAGGTGATCAAGCACCTATGATCTCACCTCTCCCTCAGTGGGATCGTGAGCTGGGACAAAGGTGACATTGTCGCCAACAAAAACGTTGTTTTGCTTTGTCATGCAATTCTTAGTGTTGGAATCCTCATTTGCAGATGTTGATACTAGTAGTGTTTAAATGCTTTAGTTTATGATTACTTAGTTGTATAGTTATTTCACGCATTTCATTTCGAATAAACTTCTGTTCATTTCCTTTTGCTGTTACTTAGGTCAGAATAGAGTGAAGTAACTAGGTGATAGGTTTTATAAGTGTTTGTTTGTTTAGTTTGAAAAACCACTTGCAGAGTACCTGTTATCCTTCCTTACCTGCCCATAATCCATCCAACCTACCTGCTTCATCCTTCACTTAGAACCCTTACCTTACATTTGCCTCATTCTCTTAGTTTAACATGATTCTCATCTTCTTGTGCAACATCATTTCATCCCTCCTTAAACAAATCTAACCATCTGCGCCACTCCTCAACTCCATCCTCCAAGTCTTGAACTCCCCTACACCCCTATTTCACCTCCATACTCATTCCTCCACCTTTTTCCCTCCATCCATGCTCCAAAATCCCATTTCTGAACATCCTGTAGAAAATTACAGACATCCTATAGAAATTCCACACATCCTGTAGGACCCTTGCAGACTTCCTGTAGAAGCTCACGAAAGCGGTTTCTTGAAGACCAAACTCTGTGAAAATCTCACGAAGGGTGCTAGGGACCCCTTAGGCCCTCTCTGAACCTTCTCGACCTCTTCGAAGAATTTCCTCTTGCCAATCCACCTCTGCATAGTCAAAAACAGTTAAATCGCATGCATGATAATTCTGACAACTTATTCCAAAATACAAAAGGATGGTTCTTTTAGATTTTGCTGTAGACATAGCTTAGATACATGCATTTCATCTTCTTAGAAGTCAATGGAATCTCTCCCAGTAGCTTGCATCCTCTTTCTTACATCAGTAGAGCTAGCTGGTAAAATTAGGGTTTGCTAGGGTTTGCGTTTTCTTTCATCTTTTCAGTTTCTTTCTGCATATAGATTAGCTTCCTTCAAGTTAGCTTCCATCCATTAGTTAAACAATTTCTTCTCAGAGCTCATAGAAGTTGGCTTGAGCCCCTAGCGTACTTGTGTCAGCTGACCAAGTGACAACTGTGGCAAGAGCTAGTACTTGTGCATACAGAGCGTACAAAGGAGACATTCATGGAAGCTAAGAAGAGCTTCACGGAGGCCTCCACTTCAGGTAGTAAAGACAAACTAGAACCCGAGATGAACCCATCAATGCTTACTACCTTTCTAGAGACATGCATGAAGCTACTGAACGACAGCAAGGCTATGAAGGGACTCCAAGAACTCATCACTAGGTGCACTGGGTCAGGAGAACCATGCGTAGTTTGGAAGCTCGGGAAGCACACTATGTGAACAGGAAAGGAGATGAGATTGACTACGCAAATCAGGGAATATGAAATGGATTAAGTGATTTTAGATCTAGGGTCAGATGCAAATGTCATACCAAAGCAGACATTGGAGGTCACGAGCAGCCCCACATTGCAATGGTCTCCTATTAAATTGTGAATGGTGAATCAGCAAAAGATCCTACTGATGGGAAGATTTTAGGGAATAACGGTAGATGGTGAAGGTGTGAGCGCGCTTGTAGATTTTGAAGTGATAGAGATTGTTGATGACAACAATCCCTATCCCATGTTACTGGGTTTAGATTGGGCCACTCACATAAATGGAGTGATAAATCTAAAGAAGTGCAAAAAGATTTTTGAGAAAAAGTCACGCGTAGTGGTACCTTTATACCTTGTGAAAGGATCACGCTACATAGAGCAAGTGCACAATGATGAGAGCGGAGACGACCTAGACTGTATCTACAAAATCACCACACAGAACAAGGACTGGCTGAATCCAACAACGGATGGGAGGATTTCGTGGGAGCACGAAAGCTCCTGCACATCAGATTCAGATGAGGAAATAGAACGATGGCAGAACTAGTTACACGAGGTAACCACACTCAACTGCAACATGATGGTAAGATCACTGCACTACGTGACCACAAAGGTAATAGATCTACCTGTGAATGATGGTTTGACAGCACTGGATGATTTCCTGAGCAAGTTTGGGAGAGAAGTGCCAGAACAATATTGTTTCAATGCTCTGACATGGGTAGTGCACGCTATGCCCGCAAGGTGGTGGGGTACGCACTAGTGGAATTTTAAGGACTGACGAGGATGTAGAAGGATGATGCACCTACAGTTTTGAAAACTACAAATGTGGATAACAGACAAATATGACAGATGAGATGATCCATGTGCACACTTCACGAAATGGACCAAGGTCTATGGGGAAGAGTCGCAACCTGAATGGGAGCATTTGTTCTATGAGACCCTGGATTTCATACCCATGAATTGGTATACTGAGACAAAGCTCCACCATGGCATGAGTGAATGGGATATCTTGCACGAAGGGTTCCTATTAACCTTCACATTTGAAGATCATTGGTGGAATACAGTTGATGATGTGCTACAAGCAGTAGAGGTAGCTATCTTCAAAATACCCTAGGAACTAATAGAAGTGCATCAGTCGAAATGGGCGACCCAGCTGAGCTACGCATTGGAGTGTTACAATGTACATATTAAGGAGGATGATGAGGATCCATGGAAAATTAACATTCCAGAAACTGAAGGCTGTCCTGAGGTTTGAGGACCATTGATTGAAGATCCTGACATCACCGCACTGTTAAAAATGAAGCAGGTAAACATTGGGATTGAGGTTGAACCAAAGTATGCAATGCTCGGTGACTATTAGGATGATGCCACAGTGGATAAGGCTACTGAGTTACTGCATGAGTAACAAGACTTATTCCTGACCAAGATTATGGACTTAAAAGGGATCGTTGGCAACTTAGGGATGATGAAGATCACCCTAAAACCCGATGCAAAGCTGGTCAAAGACTCCATGGCCGCTACAACTGCGAAGTTTTTGTTTGAAAACATGTTGATCAGATTTGGCTATTCGAAAATCTTAATGAGTGACCGCGAAACACATTTCCTGAACGAAACCATCAGCACGCTCATAGAAGAGTTTCAGGTGTATCATCACAAAAGTACACCGTATCACCCATAAGCCAGTGGGACTATAGAAGCATTCAACAAAATACTGGAGACTGCACTAACCAAAGTGTAGAGCACGCAACGAAGTGATTAGGACCTGCACGTACAGGCAGTGCTATGGGCCTATTGAAAAATGTGCAAGAAACTGATGGGACAAACACCTTTTCGGTTAGTTTATGGTGTGGAAGTTGTCATGCCAATGAAATATATCGTACCTAGTCTACGCATAGCAGCGCTCATGGGATGATGGACCGCGAAGATTTGGAGGAAAGGCTCGTGCAATTGGAAGAACTTTAGAAGGATCGGTTCTTGGCTGGTTTTCATCAGCAGGTCCAAAAGCAACATGAAAAGGCTTGGCACGACCACCATATCAAGTCGCGCAACTTCAAGGCAAATGACTTAGTGTTGTTGTATGATAATAAGTTTGAAAAATTTCCTTGAAAATTCAGAATACATTGGCTGGGACCATACATGGTTAAGGAGGTTATAGATGGAGGCATGATCCAGATAGTCAAACTAAATGGAGAATTCTTCCCAGGCAAATTGAAAGGTAGCCACTTGAAGCCCTACATGAGTAGGCTGGTTATCTGATTAGTTGGTCGAAGCATAGTCTTCACACTTTGAGGAGTCGGACAAAGGAACGAGACTATAAACATATGCAACGAATACCAGTACAGATGTATGGAAACAATTCAGACATAGAGGTCTCGGAAAAAGCAGATGCAACAGATTCAGCAAGCAGTAGCTCAATGCACTGTGGATCTCAGTACTGTTTGAGAACAGTTGGAGGGACTCTACGTCAAGATCGCCGCACCGACCGAGTGACTCGAGGGCAAGTCACGATGTTTGTGTTGGGGGCCTGTTGGGCATGGAATCCCCCCAAGGCATGTTTTGGGGCTCAAAGCCCAAGTTTTTTTGTAAAGATTCCATGAATTACGGGTGCGGAGCGCAAAATGTATGATAGAGTCACAGGGTTGTCCACCCTAGTCTTGTAATGTAATGTTAGCCTACCACGGTCAGCGAACCATGGGATTGTATAAATAGAGCGAGGCTATAAGTGTAAAAGACAATGAAGTAATAGATGGAAAGGTAGAAGCGAAGTAGAAGTAGAGAGCAAGAGCCTAAGTGTGTGCACGGACCCCTATAGATGAGTGTGTAGGGTAGAGTCGAGTCTGTAACTGAGAAAGAGAATAATAAAGAGAATTTTTATCTTAATTATGTATATCTATTCTTGGGTTATTACATGTTTGATATAAATTGAAAATGTACTGTTTAGTTACTCTACGCACCTGTATGAATGATTTAGATTGCTAAGTATACTTTACACATGCAAGTAAGCTAAGTTAGTTAAATAACAACGAAATACTAGTAAAGGCTTGGGTAATAACAACATTCGACCCTCGAGTAGGGCTACGTGAAGGCAGCATCTCAGGTTGCGATGTACGAGTAAGTGTGCGTAGCGACGTGCACACAAGGTTGAACCGCAGACCACTTGAAACTCATTAGACATCTCCAGGGTGCAGAAGCCTAGTTCTAGAACCCTCCCATACTACTTCAGGTGAGACCTCAGTTTGCACTCCGCGGAATGTTTTTGAAAGGGCCAGTAGTACTGGGGTTTGTTTGGCTAAATTACCTATGAACCTGGGCCAGGTTCCAACAAGCAAACTATATAGATATATATATCATATAATATATATATTATATATATTATATATAATATATATATATAATATTATATATATTAGATATATATTAATATTATATATATCTATATATTATATAATATATATATATAATATAATATACAAAAACTTCATTCTCAATAAGAAATAAATAAGGATATAATTCTCAAATTTGATCAGCCATTTCCTATGTAGCTTTATTGTTCCCAAAGTGTTTCCATTGCGCCTTAACCTTCTCTATTTCTTAGTTGTCAAGAATGAGTTGTTTATGCTGCAATATTCATTGTGGCTCTGGCCAGAACTCTCCCTCTGGTTCCACCAATAATACAAACCAATTAATTACATGATCAACATCCTGCACATGTCTCATAAGTAGTGAAAGATGGAAAACATTATAGACTTTCACTCTTGGTGGCAGTGCAAGCATACCCACTATTCCAATCCTCTTCAGGATCTCAAAAGGCCCACAATACTAAGGTTCCAACTTGGCACATGACCCAATCCTCAAGGATCTCCTCTTGGGCTTGATGTGAAAATACACACGCTCCTCAACCTGAAACTCCTTGAATTCTCTATGTTGGTATGCATAAATCTTCTACCTACTATGTGATTCCTTCAAATTTCTTTTAATAACATACATCTCCTGCTCCATATTAGCCAACATATCTCGTCCAATCAACAACAATTTCATTAGATTACTCTAGGTGATAGGAGTATTGCAACTCCACCCACACAGAGCCTCAAATGGACTCATTTTCAAGGAAACTTAATACCCATTACTATAAGAAAACTCCACCAATGGAAGATACTCCTCCCACTCCCTCAGTTGATGCATGACATACATCCTCAACATATCCTCAAGAATCATGTTAACCCTCTCTGTCTCTCCATATGTTTGTGGATGATAAGTTGTGCTGAAGGCGAACTCTATCCCTAAGCCGGAAAAAAATCCTTCCAAAACTTGGAAGCGAACTTGGCATCTTTGTTTGATATAATCTTCTTGGGAACTCCATGCAACCTCACTATCTCCCTAATCATGATCTAAGTTACCTCACTAGCTGAATTAGTAGACTTCACTGCGATGAAGTGAGCTGTCTTTCTCAACTTGTCAACCACAACCATGATGGAATCATGATGCCTCGACGCCCTCGAGAATCTTGTAATGAATTCCATGGAAATGACCCCCAATTTCCATTCTACAATTGGAATAGGTTACAATAGACCAGATAGATTCTTGGATTCAACTTTCACATGATGATAGTCCAAGCACCTTGCAACAAACTCAACCACCTTATTCTTCAAATTCGACCAATAGTAGAACTTCTTAAAAACGTTCAAAGTATTCTAATATCCTAGGTGGCCTAAATATGGCTTGACATGAAACTACCTCAACATAAGCTTCTTCAACTCACCACTATTAGGCACATAAATTGTTATGCAACCAACTCAAAAAGAAGAAGAAAAGATAGATCAACGACTTAAAAATTATCCTCTTTGAGGGGGGGACATCCTTGACATTACATAAATGAAAAATTCTTGGATGATACAAATCACAATACCTCCTTGGTATATATAGGAGCCTAAGGGGTCAAAATATAATTAGAGCCCACATAACAATAATAATGTAAGGGAACAACAATAACAATAGTGGCTTCTATGGGGCACAACAATAACAACATGGGGGATACATGGGCACAACAATAAAAATAGGGGGATACACTAACAATAAAAATAAGGGGGATACACTAGTATTATAGGGACCTAACATGGCCCTCTCCTTCAAAATAATGTTGTCCTCAATGCTTAAGTAGTTTTGGATGCTTCTGCATAAAATTCTCACCCTCACATGTGGAATCTTCAGCGGGTACGTTCTTCCACTTAAGTAGATACTATGAAATTAATCAATTTTGTAGTTATCAAGTTCTTGTTTCTATGACTACTTTAGGCTCAAATATGATGTTTCCTTCTTCATCAGTGATCCAGTGGATCAAATAATGCTCAAAATTGAAACTATGTGACAGAGCTAGAAACCTATACGATTAGATAGATCTCGGAAATTTAAATCCAACGCAACTCGTTTCACTCAAATCTGATATCAGATGCTCCCAAAAACGTGTTTTGATAGATTTGGGAAACAACTAAAAAAATTGGAAACAAAGTTATGAGTGCACCCAGTCAGCAATCCATACGTTGCCTGGGCCGCAACATGGCATGCTAACTGGTCCTCCATTGGCCAATTATTGGTCAACACTTGGCATTAGGTGACTAGTTAGTTACATGGTGTAATTCTATTGGTTAATGGTTTTGGTGAAGTCGCCCAATGAGGGAGTGCTACGTGGGCCAACTAGTGGCTACCATGTGGCTTCTTCATGGAGGCCAAAACTTGTTTGGATGCCGAACGTCACCCCTTGGGTTCGAACCTTGGACCTCATACCAATCAACAAAGTAAAATACCATTGTTCCACCACATTATTACTTGATATATGATGAATGCATATTACATTTGAATGTTGGTGAATGACACATTTGGGGAGGGGTCAGGCTATTCCCTAGCCCTTGGCCACCCCTAGGCCATAGGACCATGGGTGAGGGGCCAAGGGCTAGGGCCTAGCCCAACCCTCATAGCTTGCAGCACAACCCTATACACATCCATATGCCCAAACATTTAACGCAACCGTAGACCATGGCACAAAGGGGTAAGGGGGTCAGCCCCAGGCCATATGACCTCGTAATGAGACCACTAGCACATGCAGAGAAGGGGGCTAACCCACATTCATATGTGTTGTATGGAACCAAGAGCGTGCACCATATGGGGGCCAAACAACACCTTAAAAATTTGACACCCTATGTGGTCATATGGTCGTCACGCATCCAGGATTTTCAGGACTAGGGCTTAATGGAACCTTTAATGGTACTACACTTTCACTCATTGGGCATGATTTTTTCCAGGTTTGGTGAGACAATTCTGCATTTGGGGTGCTCGAGCTAGGTTGAGGCTTAATTGTAGGATGGTTAGTTGTATAATTTGGGAAAAGGATGAAACAAGCATAACTTTCTCAAGTTTTGGCCAAATGAGGTGCAAAACACAACCAAAACATGGGTTTTTGATAGTGTTGGATCCATTGGAGACACGATTTTTGATATTTGAGTAGTATAAATAATGTAAACACACTTTTGAGCATTTCTAATGAAGGAAGCCCTACATTGGAAGTTGGACCAGAAGATGTAGCCCAAGAGATGGGTGAACTCATTTATCATGCTTGTGCTATGTGTTTTAGATATCCTGGTTTTTTCTATGTTTGGCTGTAAAATTTGGTTTAAATTTACTTGTTTATGTGTTTAGTAAGTTGATCCTCTACCCAATACACATATAAATTTAACTTGCAAATTGTCTAAAATATTCAAGTTTACACATTTAGATCATTTCTTGTATCTCAGCAATAGGTTTTGTGAAGATTTGATTTGTTTGCAAGTGTTTTTCTTATGCTTACAAGTTTGAAGCTCAAGAGAGGAGAAGGAGAATTGGTGGCGTTAAGATCTCAAATTGTTTCAAGGAGAACAAACACTACTCAAGCTTCAATATTCATGGTACATGAATAAGGTCTCGAAGAGATGTTTGAAGATGATAAGACTTTTAGAAAAACATTATTTGAGATGTCAAATATGGTTAAAGTTCTATATGAGGAGAGGAATTCCAAACTTTATGGAGACAGCTCAAAACCTCATGGAGGAAAATGAGACAAACATCCAAAAGGGAATGGAGGGAATGTTGACAACCCACCTTCACCTCCATCATCATCCTCATCTCCATCTTCCTCCTCATCTTCAACTTCTTCTACCCTTTCACAAACACATCCAAAATCCCAAAAAAGTCATGGTAAAACGCCTTTGCTTAAGCTTAATATTAAGTTTGAACTGACTATGTACAATGGAGAGGTAAATGGAGAAAGATTAGATAATTGGATTTGTCAGATTGAAGTATATTGCAAGATACAAAGAATCAAAGATGATGAAACCAAGATTTAGCTTGCTTCTCTTAGATTGAAGGTGCAACACTAATTTGGTGGGAAGCCAAAACTCAAGAGGACATGAAGAAACATGGTAAGGTTTTATCCTCTTGGAATGATTTTTTTGTTACAATAAGAAGTCAATTTTATACATTAGCATACATGTAGAAATCTATTATGGACTAGTAGAACTTTAGGCAAGCTAAAGGGAAAAATGTGTAATATTATACTCAAGAATTTAGGAAAAGAGCTTTGAATTTGGGTATAGATTTTTCCTCACAAGATACTTTTCTCAATTATATTGGAGGATTGTATGGTTAGTTGAGATATACCATTCTCATGTTTAACCCTACAAATTAGATGAAGTTTGTGTTCAGGAAACTCATTTAGAGGCAAGAGGGAAAAATGTTTCTGAAGAAACTAGTGAGATTTCCTTTGAGTTTGGAGAAAAAGGAAAATGTAAGTTCAAAGGAAAGGGGAAGAAGAATGTTTCCATCAATATGGAGAAAGAAAAACTTACATGTAAACATTGTTCCAAATATGTCCATGATGAGGATCATTGCTGGAAAATTCATCCAGAAATGAGACGCAAAAAATTGAAGAACACGGAGAAGGAGAAGATATCTACAACTACATAACATGACTTTCGTTCAAATTCTATAGATGAAACAAATATGAAAACCATGGATTTGAAAGGTAAGGACATTGCAAGTACTAGTTCTTCAAATTGTCTCAATGAAAATTAAGATGAAAAAACAAGAATAGAGCTTTTCCATATTAGAGTTATTCCAAAACAGACCAAGATAGATACATTGTTTGATAGTGGTTCACAAGAAAATTATATCTCAACAGACATTTTCAAGAAGTTGAATTTAGAAACCATTCCTCATCCTAAGCCTTATCCTTTAGGTTGGATACGTGACAATGCAAAATCGCAGGTGACAAAAATATGTAAACTGAAATTTGCAATCACTGCAAACTTTCTAGATGAGGTAGAGCTTGATGTAATTCCAATTGATATATGTGATATTATTTTGGGAAGCCCATATCTATATGATAGGAGAGATATTTTTCATCACCATGAGAACACATATCATTTGTTCAAGAATGGGATTGAGTAAATTGTTAGAGCACACAACAAGAAGTTGAATGCATCTCTTGTAAATGCAAGACAAATGAAGAGGATTGTTAATGCTAGTCACAACTTTGCATTCTTAATGATCAAACATGAAGTTGTTGAAGAATCTAAAGCCTTTCAAAGAAATGGTTCAAGTTTGAAATCTGATTCCATTGATGTTTCTAATTCATGTGATAATATTTTTTAGGAGTCTAACATGTTGCCTCCTAAAAGAGCTAAACAAAATGGAGTAACTTTGTAGTGACATGCATCATTGCTGACATTGGTGTCAAAACGATACCAGTGTTAGAGAGTGCATAGGTCAAATATGTGATAGGTTAACCCGATAACACAATATAAATCAAATTAGAATACTAAACTTACTTCTACTATCAATTTGCAGAAGCTTAAAGATCGAGCTGAACAATATAACTAGAAGAAGAAGAATCAATGGTACAATATACATGAAAATACTTTTGGGAAGGCCTCAACTAAAAACCCCACACTATTGTATTATCATACATGGTGGAAATACATAGGAATTATACAAAGCCTTAGCTCCCACAACTAGCCAACTCTCAGTACAATTCTTACAGATGCTCACAGGCAATCTTGGCTTCTCTCCAGCCTTCCTCTCTACTCTCCAAGCTCTTATTTCCTTGCACTGTTTCTTATGGATGATTAGCCTTTTACCAAGTGGAAAACCAAGCCTTGAAAACTGCACAATCCTCAAGGATGAATCCTTGACTGTATGCATGAGATTTCTCCATGAGAAAACACATGCAACTGATAGTACACTATCCTCGAACATTAATATCAACTAGGTCTTTCTCAGAATAGAAATGCATGAGTTTCTGATGAGGGAATCTTCAGTTAACTGGAGTAGCACTATTTGAGTGCATTAATGCATCAACTAATTGTTAACTCACTATTAGTTCCTCAAACAATTTGGAACTAATTTAACTGGACTTCACTCAGTAAAATGAATTAACTAATTACAACTCAAATATAACTCAATCTTATCTCCTTAATTTAAGGGATAACTCTTGCATGACTTCAAAAAGACTTCTAACTTGAATTTCTCCAACT
>APFE030710724.1:295474-313538 GCA_000404065.3 Pinus taeda | reverse complement strand
GATAGATCTTCCTTCAAGCGATCAAGCTTTTCCTGAAGGACTTGCTCTGATACCAATTGTTGGAAATAATACTGAGAGGGGGGGGGTGAACCAGTATTATCAAATTCTTTTCAATTTATACAACCATTTGCAGATCTGACTAATGAAACTTTCAGACTTATAATTTAATTTATTCTTCAGATGTTGCTCATTAATCTGTGTGGTAGAACCATATAACAATAAACAGGAACAAGAAAAATAGAGCAGACAGTCACACCAAAGAACAAAAGATATAAGGTGGAAACCCAATGTGGGTGAAAACCACCTGCTGCAATATGTCTCTATCTTCTTTCAATTAGAAGCTTATTTTTACAATGATTCTGTACTGGTACAGTCTTATACCAGTACGTAGGCTTCAACTTGCAGAAGGCTAAAACCTTCTCTCATTCTCCAGATTCTCCTGGAAGGGAGCTCCAACCCCCTTAGCTCTTGTACTAGCTGAGGTACTAGTACGTAGGTGCTGACCTACTAAAGGCTTCAACCTTCTCTTTTCTTCCAGGGACCACGTTTCATAAATTTTCAGACTGGATCCATGAACATCAAATAATCATCAAGTATATGTGCATCAACCAATCTCTTTTCCACAAACAACTACTGAATCAACCAATAACTTCTCAGAATGCTGTAACCAGAAAACAATACCAGTACCAGACACCAATTCTAAACCCATAACACTACAGCAATAGACAAAAGCAGCTATAATATATTTCAAGAAAAGTCTGCAACTTCACTAATAGAAACCTGCGGATATCCGCACTTCCGCTGAGTCCAGTCCTGCGGACCTCTGCACTTGCGCTGTGTCTGAACCGCGCACCTCCGCACCTGCACCTGTGTCTAGACCGCGCACCTCTGCACCTGCACCCGTGTCAGGACTGCGCACCTCTGCACCTACACCCGTGTCTGGACCGCGCACCTCCGCACCTGCACTCGTGTCTGGACTACGCACCTCCGGGTATAGACAATTTATCAGTCTTCGCTTATACCCTTAAACTATCAGATTTACAGATCTGACCATGCACCAAGGAGATCTCGACCCTTCAGTAGATTTTTCTTGTAATGCTTAGGTTTCTCCTTGATTCAGGTCCAGCTATAACTCACCAACCGATCACTAGAATTTCAGATCTTGTTCTTCTTAAGATATTCAACACACTTGTGTGCAGCCAAATGATCTCCTTTCCCTTTTATAGACTAGGCCTTACTCAAACCATGGTCCAAAACCATAGCAATCCAATAATAGGGACCCAAAACCCGGGTTCAATATTTTAGATGAAAAAACCACGGACCAAAACCATAGGATCAAAAACGTCGAACTAAATACCATGAACCAACCATAGGATTTCCCACGTGCGCGCGTTTTTTTTTCTCTGCATGAAAGTCCGTGCACTTTAGGTTCGCACCTTTTGTTCGAGACGCCTACAAACATGTCCACATCCTTTCAACGATGCACCTGCGGAACCAGCCGAGGACCGCATCTTTGAGAACAGGAACCTGCAGATATCTTATTTTCTTCATTCTTTGAGTGCCTGAACTTGAGATCTGCAATTTGAGTGAGTTGCCATCAAGGACAACACCTGTGCCATAGCACCACTCCTGTGTCATAATGCCAACATGGGGGTGTTGTTGAAAGTTGTAAATTTTTTTTTGCTCCTTAGTAGAGTTGACCATATAGATGTGTTTAGAGAAATCACATTAATGGAGATTGTTTTTTTGTTTCACCAAAATTGGATTTCATTTTCTCTAGGGATGGAGGATTTTCTTCAAGAAACATACGTTGTTCATTTTATATTAAGTATTTTTGAAATCACTTTTCTTAAAAAATAATAAAAAATATACTAATATTAGAAAGGTTAAATAGTTGATTTTATTGAGGTCCTCTTATTGAGGTTAATTGTAAAAAATGGTCATGCGTTCTATACCCATTGCCTCAAACTCTATTTTTTTTATTGAAAGGATTTTCCATTGTCATCACACTTGTCTACGATAGGGCCCATGAAGTAGTGATATGTGGCACACAATGAGTGCACTTACCATGTCATTTTTATATTGTGGGTTCTCCTAGACCTACCAACTCAACATAGAAAGATGTTGACCTTACCATGTGGACACTTTGCTGTACTCCTAGACCATTTCTTTAGGTACATTTCCATGTGGTACTTCCATGGCATTGATTGTACTATCATGTAGCATTACCACATAATCAATTGTACTACCATGTCAACAAGCCACCACATAATCCACTGTATTTCTATACCATTGTAGCTATCAAGCCAACGACCCATTACCACATCATAAGCAATAGTAATGCCAATTTTGTTGGTCTAGTCAATAGGGCATGCTACCATGCATAGTCATCACACAAAGAACAATACAATAAGTAGCCCGGTCAGTGTTGTGTGCTATTTTCCATGTTAGTGATCCATATACCCTATTTGCTATAAATGTTGATTTTATCAATTTTCAATAAGATGATATCTTCATGATATTGTTGAGAAATCTAGGGCAGAGAGATGAGATGATTTCTCTAGCAATGATAACTTCTTGTGAAGACTTTTTATTTTTCTTAATTAGGTTCTTCTTGACTTGATTATTATTATGTGTTATTCTTTCATAAAAAAACTACCAAATCATAAATAAGAATGAGACAAAGGACACAAGATGTAGGCTATAAGCCAGGGTCAAAACCTCTCCAATCTTGAGAGGAAAACCCAAAACAATTCTTCTTATAGAATCTTAAATTAGTGATTTCCAAGACCTAGACCATTGACCGAAAACCCCTCCAAGACCAATTCAATGCTTCCTCTCGATGAACTTCTTCTTCTCCAAGTTAATGTTAGTCAAACCTATGTCACAACTTTAGAATTCAGCCCTAACTCAGAATTTCGGCTAGCTGTTGCAGACCTGTAATTTTTGACTCCTTCTGCAGAAACCCTACATCACACGTGTGGTTGAAATATGGTTCAATTTTCCTATTTTTGACTTTGCTTGGCCTTCTCTTATCTTCTCGAATATTTGTCTTGTCAAATTGACTTTCCTTGATCCAAACTTTTACTTCTTTTAAGAGATAGTAATGTCAACTTCTATTGCAGCAAAATGATGCCCTAATATTCAGGTGTGGATGAGATTCAACCCAAAACATATAAGAAATTATCTCTCTCTTATTCCTTTCTCCTTCGCTAGGTATTAGGATTCTCTTCTTCTTTATTTCGAACTTCCTTGATGCTTGAGTGAGTGTGTCTTGAGCGAGGCTGAGTTAGTCTTTGTATAGTCGTTCTTGAGCCCTTAAATAGGCCAACTTAACCTTCTAGAGAGGCCGGATTCTCCTTTGTAGGCTGACTTGATCCTTTTCATTTGTCAAGGTCTTGGAGGGGTACTTGACTTTGTTTTTGACTCAAATAATTTTTCTTATAATATGTAACATGCCCAAGAAGGGTTATTCATAAATGACAATGACTCTTTTGACTTTATAGATTCAATGACAAATCCTAGGAGCTCTCAATGGGAGCTTGACATAAAATACATTTCCATTGAGCATGAAACCGATGCCTCAAGAACAGTGATACTAAATTTGTTTTTCTCTTTTCATTGAATACATAAAATCAACATTACATATGCCATTATGAAGATTGAACCTAGTTACATATTTCAACACTCCCTCTTAACTAGGGAGGTATTCATAATCCATACAAGGTACTTGGACATTCTCAATCTAAAAAGTTCTCATAAGAAGAGTCAGATTGGTAACCCATATATATAACAACATATCATCCAACATTTTCACATAGAAAGGCCTTGACTAACAACTCTATCACTTCAAAATATCAGAGTACAATGCTGGCGAGACCAATGATTTATATGTTAAAAACATGCAACTGCATTCAAATTCCACTTTGGACAACTCACTTGATGGAGATGATGACTTCATTGAATTCCTCTTTTCTATAGGACCAAAATCGACCTAAAGATCACTCAAATCGGATAAGGGAAAATGTACTTATGAAGAAAAACCCACATGTGCATATTTGATAAGGTCGGTCCTAAAGCAAAGTCGACCACCTTGAAAGGCTATAAAGTTCCCTCTACGTCACAATGATGAGACACTCTTCTATCTTGGTTTTTGGTTCACACAAGTCTGAGGCTCATCCACGGAAGAATAGGTTTTTTCTGAGGTGGAATGGCAAGGTCCTATTGATGCCTTGAAAATCGCTGCATCAACACGGGGGAAAACCACCTGATCCAGACCTTAAGACAACTCCTTTTCCATTTAGGTAGTGGCTTCGATTGGATTGTATGGGTCCCAATGAAAGGTGATTGAATGAATGTGTAATACTTATGGTGGAGTGAAATAGATGGATTTGCAACAATGAATCAAATGGAAAACATATGTATTAATCTAATCTATAACCTGGGATCGTTTAACATTTATCTAGATGCGATCTATAATGACTTTCCTTAGTAAATGACAATATAGATTGCTCAAACACCAATTGAAATGATAATATTTCAATATGATTATTTTAATTAAATAGTTAATCAAAATAATGTGTATAACTCATATCGCATTTAGAATATCAAAGCAAATTGTTTAACATGTATTTAAAAATATCAATGGCAGCATGATCAAAAATGAATACATGTAACATTGTTCTTTAAATACAATGTAATAATCAATTTGAAAAGATAAATTCACTATTTATTTTATGAACAAAATAAATGTACAAAGATAGAAATACCAGATGTACGTTTCTAAACTTATAAAAGAAATAACAACAGTTTATTCCTTCTCACAAAGATGATTTCAAGAGTACAAAAATGCAACTTCTCAAAATTCTTTATGAAATTCCTAAACAATGTTCCAATCGTTCTATTGAGAAAAGTATGAAAGTACAATAGTGTGAGCTTTCGTAAGCCTTTCTTCATAAAATTACGAACCCGAATTTCGTACAACAAGCAAGCTTAAAAAGCATAAAAACAATTGAATGTATTGGGAAAAGCGTTGAGGGCATTTAAACAAATCCCTTTAATACGATTAAAGAAAAACAAATTTTTGGTAGAAATTTCTGAATGTGATTTGTTGTCTTCATAGGCTTTGTTTATTCCATCAGATTATCTGGATGTTTGTCTATCTGGTTGAACTATACTGCTGCTTATCATCACAACTGTCTTCTTCTGTCAAGAACCTGAACACGAAAAACAAGAATCAATAAGTTAAAAATAAATGAGACTGATAAGAGAATTTCATTTGAAACAAATCAATTTTGCAGGAAATCAGGGAAAATGTAGAGTTTAATAAATCTTGACATAAACATTATGGAGAGGAATACAGAGTGAGGTCTGTGGTAAGAGATGTGGACTTTATGGTCCTATCGCATATTTCTTTTAGACCGGGGGTAGAACTCAGAATAATAGAAATTGCTTGGAGACCGGGTGTACTTCAAATAAAATCACAAACGCAATCGCGGAAAGGTGGATGGCTAACAGATTTTTTGGAGGGGGTCGGAAGTGGTAAGTGGTTTGTGAAGAGGGGGGTCTGAAAGAATAAATGATGTCACTGATGATGTCATATCACAATTGGCATGAGGAAGGATATCACAATCGCAATTTAAATGAGGCATGCCTCTTGGAAATTTGTGACTGCATATTAATTTAAATAATTTTTATAATCACGAAGGGTCCAATTATATCACATATCACAATCGGGAAGGGGCAGAGTTCTTGACCTAATGAAATTTGTGATGGCCTGCGGATGCAGGATTTTATAAATTGAAGTTGATTTTTAGTGTCGACTCTAGGTCTGATCGTAGATCGCAAATTGACGAAGGTAATGGGGCATGGACTTATATGATATCAGATTATGCGTTTGCGATGGATGTGGGGTCTTTTAGAGATGCATTAGTTTTGCTGTCTGGTCTGGGGTTTTTGCCTTATGATTTCTTGCAATGCGGGGAAGTGGTGAGTTGGAGTTTTTAAAGATTTTGGCCTTCGGGAATTTGAAAACTCTGATTCGAATTAAATAACCTGTATTTGTTTAATACTTAAGGTTTTTACAGCCTAAGTCTAGTTTTGGTCTCAGGGGCTATTTGAAAATTGGTTTTTTGGATAATCAAGGTTTAATACTAGGGTTTTAATTAAAAATCCTATGTATTAAACTTTGATTATAGGATTTTATTAACAATTTCTTTATGTTGATTTTCTATTTTTTAATTTTTTGTTTTTTAAAGAAATAAAATCAAAGGGTTTTTTTTAAAGCTAAAGGGTCCCTATTTTAATATAATAAATTTCATAGTAAATTTATAATATTTTAAAATGGGGGTTGTTGAACAGTACAACAATTGGCGATTCACTGGAAGAAACAGTTATCTCTGATAAATGAAATTTCCAAAAATTCAGTAAAAAATAATCTAAGAAGTGGAAACTACTTTTCGAAATATTTAGATAAATAAAATTACTATGGCTATAAAACTCATTAAATTGTAATTGCTTTGAAAAAACCTTTCGTGAATGAAAACACCTATTTACTTGTATTAATCATTAATTAGTTAAAAAAAATAAAGTAGGGGGCCTTTTATGACTTAGTTTGTAATGTACTCGTTCGTCACAGTAGAGTCATTGCTGCTAGCAAGCGTTCATAGCTTCGACAAGGTTACCTTTTAACGAACAACAATCAAATATCCCATCTATTTAATAGTGCAATAATTAGAGGTAATTTTTTTATTTTTTATTTTTTTTTAATGCTAAAAAGCCATTGTCTTGGTTTGGTGGTCAGATAACGATAATGCCATTCACTAGTAATAATTAAAACTAAACAAGTTGGCTTGTGATGAGATCTCTTATCTTACAATTAAAAATCATAAGCCATTACCCTGATTTGGTGTTTAGTGTGGTAATGTCAGTTTAATTGGTTCCCTATGATCATGGTAAGCAGGGTCGTGATGAGACCTCTTATCTTTTTAGATTTATTATATTTTAGAATTACACTCTAAAAAATTCCCTTTTTAATGGGTGGGGAGGATTATTGACTCATTAAGAGTTTTGGATGAAAAATCCAAGTTGAAAGTTCTTAGTCATAAGACAGTCTTTACTTTTTAAAGATAACCTTTTTGACTGAAAATAGAGTAAAAATATATTTTTTTTGAGGTTTTTTAAAGATTTTACAGCTTTAATGGAAAAAATTTCAGAGTTATATAATTTTATCTAGTTTTCAATTTTGGTAACCACTTCTTAAAAAGTTACTATGTTCAAATTGAAAAAAATTAAAATAACTTCAGGATATGTTTGAAAAGTCAATAGAGTACTACTTAACATTTTATTATCAAAATCTGTAAAAGGAAATTAAATTGCAGTAGGATGTACAATGGAAGTGATTTTACAAGTCTCTTTCTTTCTGTCTCTTTCTTTTCTGTGCAGATTATTATTATTATTATTTTTTATTTTTTTTTAATTCGTAAGAAAATAATTTCTTTAAGATGAGCCCATTTACAGGAAGAGAATCTCTCTTTCCTAATAAATCTTGAAGTATACATGTAGATGGGCTGATCTGTTCAACAATCTGAAATGGACCAAGCCATAATTTCTGAAATTTGGTATGTTTCCCTCTTTCTTCGTGTGCTTTGTCCCACTTGAGAACTAGATCTCGAACATGGAAGGATCTTTGTGTGAATGAACTTGCATCAAAAGAAGATTTCACCATCTGTTGATGTTTGGTGTGTATGATTTTGGCCTTTTCCCTTTCTTCTTCTAGTTTTAGGATTTGTGAATTTCTTAATTGCAAGGAAGAAGAAGTTGTTTCTTCAATAAATTGAATTAGGGCTAATGAAGGAAGAGCTAAATGTGATGTAATGATGGCTTCCTTCCCATATACTAAGTTGAATGGAGAAATGCCTATAGAGGACTTCTAAGTTATCCTATCAGCCCATAGAGGAAATATTAAAGCTTTGTGCCAATTTCCTTGATTTTGATCTACAGTTCTTTTTATTATTCTAAGGAGATTTTTATTAGTGGATTCTGCCGAACTGTTTCCCTAGGGATAGTAATTAGTAGAATATTTGAGTTTAAAACCTCTCCTAATTCCAAATTCAATCATATTGGTACCCGAAAAATAAGATGCAATATCAAATATAAGTGCAGAAGGCAAACTAAATCTTGTAATGATAAATTGATCAATAAATTCAATAACAGATTCAGAATTGGCTACCTTTAGCGGAATTGCTTGCACCCACTTAGTGAAGTAATCTGTAGCAGTCAGAATATATCTATGCTGTTTAGAAGAATGAGGAACGATCTCACCTATGACATCCAGTCCCCATTTATCAAATGACTGTTCGATGTTGACTGGCTGCAGAGGCAAGGCTGGTTTCCCTTGTCTTCCAAAAGCAGTTTGGCATGTTTTGCATTTCCTTACGTATGCGTGGGTACCTTTGAAGAGAGTAGGCCAATAGTATAGGCCCATTTAAGCATAGGCCCATTTATCATGACCCCATTTAAGAGTAGGCCAATTTTTTGGACAGATCAATTTTGTCAAAAGGTTTATCCCTGATTTCTCACAAATTATTTTGTCGTTACATGCTGTCATGATAAACACTATTCATGAGGCTCTTATACGCTGTCCTGAGATGTAGCCATAGTCAACGCAGTCATGTTCTCAGATCTGGTAGTGTAGATCAAGCTCTGTGTATAGTAGATCTGGAAGCGTAATTACGTTATTGAAGCCACTGATATGCAATTCATGCAGAGAGCTGCTCATGGATAGGTCATGGAGAAGACACAGGCAGTCATGATAAACGTTGTTCATGAGGCACTTATACGCAGTCCTGAGGTGTAGTCGCTGTCAACACATGAAAGTCACAATCACGAAGAAGGAAGCCACAATAGGATCCGCATTGAGGTGAGATGTGTCTAAGGGTTCAAGCTCCCTCCTCGGATGGGTTAAGGAGCAATAGAACCAAGGTTGGTCACCCTCTCAGCATACCTGTAGATTGAAGGTATTCTCGTATGGAGAGAGCAGCTAAGAAAGGATGAAGCCTGAGCATCTCAATATATCTATCTCAGATAGATGACAAACTTTGGATACTCCCGTAGCAGAGTCTCGGTGATGATCATTGTGGTATTACTTCACAGTGAGCAGTATGACTTGGATCCATATGTCTCAGCATATGAAGCAGTGTTACAGTCTATAAGGAGAAGCAGCTGTAATGTTCAACATAATGATGCATGATGATATGAGCATGGGCAGCATGATGATAAATGAGATCATTGGCAAGATAGTGAGTAGATCATGGGCAGCATGATGTATGGGCAACATAGTGATGTATGATGCTGCAAGGTGCAGAATATGGATGAGATGCAACACTATGATAGGTGAAAGAGTCACCTTAGAGAATCAGTTGAAGCAACATGTCTTCAACTGATCTCTGCAGATATCAAATGTCAAAGTGTTGACTTCTATCGTAAATGTACTATCTCTCTCACTTTCTCTACTAAACTTTGAAGAACATAAATGAAGAATTGATCAAGGGTTTCCCCACATTGTGGGGTTTGTCCCTGGCTAGCACCACATCTTGTGTCCTCTTGTCTTGGCTTGTCCTCTGCGATTTATATTTATGTTCTATCTGCATTTTATCTTAATGCTGATGTGATTGCTAAGTGTGAAAATTTAAATAAATTGCTCTAGCATAGAACATACCTAAAATTAAAATGGTATCAGAGCTGAGGCGAAGACAATGCCCAAGCAAGAGTGAAAGAGCAATCACCGAAGACAATGCCCAAGCAAGAGTGAAAGAGCAATCACCGAAGACAATAGGGACAAGACAAAAGGATCGATGGGTTCCACATCTCTCCTCTAAGTTCACAAAGGGTGAAGTTGAAGCAGAGCATATTATCAGAATGGCGTAGTAGAAGTTTCTGATGGCCCATCTAAAGATCACTTCATTGGGAAGTTCAGATCTAAGGATGGAAGGAAAGGCGGATGCCTTGGTTGCAATAAGTTCAGACGTTATGCGTAGGAGTGTTTGAATGGTAGAGACACTTCCCTTGATGAAGATAAACAAATCATTCCAGGATCAAGGGAATGACAGGTAATACAGTTCATCAAGGAGAAATGGTCGACTCTTCAAAGAAAGCAAGGAACCCTAGGCACTTCATTGGATAAATAATCATGGGATTATACTTGGAGCTGATGCCACCTATCCTAGAAAGGGTGTAGGGAATGTTATCCCTCAATTGAATGATGGTAACTTGATTCATTTACAGAATCTCTTTTATGTACCTGATCGTAAGAAGAACCTGGTATCCATTTCAACAATGGAAGTCCAAAGGTTATTGGGTGGCACTCATTGACGGAAAGGTACATATATAAAATAGATTTTTCAAAGATGTTTTTGAGTTCAGGGCTGTATCAAGTTGCAAGAAGTCCACTAGGGACCATGTCCATTGACTTAGCACCAGAGGTCTGTGAGTCAGATGGTGATGGAGATGCCTGAATTCAAAAGTAGCATGAAGGTACATGTCTGAGATGTACCAAAAGAAAATCTTATAAGGGGACCATTCCCCTCATGCTACAGGTCCACTGGTTTGAAATAACCCGAGGAGTTTGAGATTCATGATTGGGAATCTCATGTATGCTGGTGGTAGAAAGCCCTCTATGCAAAACATCCCAGACATAGTATGAGAGGATCAACAGCTGTCCGATGAAGTTGAGATTCACTAGGAGTGAAATCGATCCAAACCATCCAAAGGTTGTGGATGGCAAACCTCTCATACCAACACCTATGTTTGACAGGTGCAGAACCTCTCATTTGTAGAAGACGGAGGGATTTGGATTCTGGACATATGTTTTGTAGTTAGCATGGTGAGCTCATATTTGGTTGAGCCTCATCGCCGGAAATATGAAAACTGCATGATTATTCGAATGTTGACTAGATAGGCAGTATGGAGGATCACTAGAGCACTTTTCAGTGTTGGTTCTCTTTGGATTCTACTTTGATATCATGGATGAGCAGGAAGCAGAAGTCGGTTGTTATAAGTACCGCCGAGACCAGATACATAACTACAAGTATGACCTCGTATGAAGTTGCCTGATTATGGAAACTCTTCGGTGAGTACACATGATGAATACCACTGTGATTCTTTGCGACAACCAGAGGTGGGATTCGATTTTGGAGGAATCCTGTATTCGACGATTGCTCCAGCAGATAGACATTAGATACTTCCTTATCTGGGATATAGTAAGTCAACGAACAAGGAGGCTCCATCGCATTAAGATGATGTACAAGTCGCTACACTTTGTCAAAGCCCCGGGGAAAGATCAAATTTGTGATTTTCCCGAACGACTTGGAGTCATGAGAGACCCTTGTACAAGGGTCTTGCATTGATCTAATAATCACCCTTGAGTGATCTCAGTTAAATTATTAATGAATGAAGGTATTACACACTCATGTGTTGGTGTGTGTCTATGTAATTTTAGGCAACGGATCGATCATATTGCAAAATACACAGACATTGGAAATATGGAAAACAATAGAGAAACACAATAAGAAAATACAAGAACACAACATTTAATAAGGAGTTCACCCTATTCTCCAGGGATACGTCTCTGGTCTAGCTTTTAGTGGTGGCCTTCTTTTATTGTGTCTTTAAAGCAGAGAATTACAATGAGGAGCTCAATTTGAGTCTCTTGAAACAAAAGTGATGCTTGGAAGGGTGATTCTTGGATTCCCCAAGCCACCAGAGTGCACAGAATCTTTGCCTTACCAGCTCTTGACCTCTCTGGTCTTTAATGGGAGGAGCCCAATGTGGTGCTCAGTTCCCAACAGATCCTCTCAGGGATTGCTCGATGCTGCCTTATGCTACAGGTCAGCTCAACTCTCTGTCTTTTCTGCTCTTTGCTTCACTGTCTCTTCTTTTCTCTGTCTTTGTCTTCTTCTCTCTGGTTCTTCCTCTCAGTTTCCCCTGTTCTATGTCTCTGTTCATGGATTTAAAGCCAACTTGTCTCACGACTGTTTGATTCACCTTCCACGTCCGTTGGATCACTTGCTGTTGTTCACTTGGAATTCACTGTCTCGGCGTCATCATTAATGGCTCACAGGGAGTGGCCACTTGTCCTCTCGCGAACTGCACCAGCTCTTCCTCGTCGGTTTGGTTTTTTGGTTACATCGTGGAATGAGACATCCGCCATCTCAACAGTCAAATCGAACCTCAAATCCTTATAGATCGCAGCTTAATCCCCTGTCAAATTTGGTTTCTCCATCGGGTGTCATCTCCACCATTAGATCTGGAGCCCCCGGATCCAATGAAATTCGCACATTTGGTGCGATTGACTTGCTCGACCATTAGCATGCAATGAGTGGCAATTTTCTCTCTCCTTTGCCTGCCATGCATCGGGTGCTGAATGGAATCGCTCGTTTTTCTCCAAATCCGCTTACCGCCCAAGGGTGCCCCCGATATACTGCTGGTTTTGGAGCGCGAGTCCCGCCTTTAGCCTTTAGCGCTTTCCCCATGGTTTTCCCGGCATCCATGCAACTGAGCACTTCGGAGCTTTCCTTGTCGAGGGGTTTTGACCAGCGATGCCGCTAATCGCGCATCAGAAACAACCTCCTTTTCCCTATACAGGCTTCCCAAGTGCCAGTTTGGCCTCCTGTGCAGTTTCCATGTGCCTCGGTTAGCGCACTTTGACTAAGGTCCTCGTCGTTCCTCATTGGCTGCCAACTGCCACTGTTTAGAGGTCTTCCTGATCGCTTTGTGCTCTTGAATTCGAAGTTTTGTCCTGATTTGATACAGTCATAGTGCTATGATAATCTTCATGTATCCAATTTGGATCACGACCTTCCCACTGAAAAAGCTTTTGGACCACCAAAATCTGGTTTTCAAGTATCGACTAAGTGAGGGTAATGTTGTCTCACTTGTCCAATCTCGATCCACTTTTCACTGCTCGGCTTTGAACCCTTGAGTCCTACTCTGAGGTATTCAACATCTCCTATGTGCGCCATCCTCACCTTCCTCTCCAGAACTGTGTCTTCCTACAATTCATTAAGATATTCAGGTAGCAAGTCATCAATAGAAGGCAATTGACTTTACTCTTTGGGATCCTCAATTAGAGAGGGTTCAAACAATCTCAAGCAATCTGCATTTATGACTGGGTAGATGTGCATGTAAGCTGGTAGATCAAGGTGAAAATCATTTTCACCAATCTTCTCAAGTATTTTGAAGGGTCCATACTTGATAGGCTTTAGCTTTTTACCTTCACCTTGCATCCTATCCTTGCTGATATACAACTAGACTTGGTCACCAACTTGGAAACTATGCTCCATCCGATGCTTATCATGCCTTGCCTTGTGCTTGGTTTGGCTCTTCTCCAGCTGTTCCTATACTGCCTGGTGGATCTCCTGGATTTGTTCAATGAACCTAGTTGCCCTGTCCACATCATTGTGTCCCTCAACTGTGGTATCTTTACCAAAGACAAAATCCAAAGGAGACCTTGGTGTGAAACGAAAACAGGTCTCAAAAGGAGATCTCTATGTAGAAGAATGTTTTGCTCTGTTGTAAGCATGTTGCACATAACACAAATGTTCATCCCAAAGCTTAGGATGTTTGCTGCAATATCCTTTGAGTAACTGGATCACTGTCCTGTTAACTACTTCTGTCTGGCCATTAGTTTGTGGATGAAAAGTTGTGCTTTTCTTTAGTTTGGTGTCCATTAGTTCCCGTAGACTTGACCAAAACTTCCCCACAAATCGGGTGTCTCGATCAGATACAATGGAAGTGGGTAATCCAAAATGAACCCATACATGTTCAAAGAACTGTTTTGCAATTTGTTCATCTGTAATCTGTTTATTACAAGGTATTAAAATACACATTTTGCTGAACCTATCCACAATAACATATAGATAATCATGACCTTTCCTAGATTTAGGCAGTCCTCCAACAAAATCCATGGAAATACTTTCCCAAGGGTGAGAAGGAACTGGTAATGGAGTGTACAACCCTAATTTTCTATTGTTGGGCTTGCTTTTAGCACACATAGTACACCCTCTTACATATCTAGAAACTGTCTCATTCATTTTTGGCCAATGACAAAATCTTTGCAGCTATGCAACTGTTTTACTTACACCAAAGCAACCTGATATCAGAGAAGTGTTTGCTTCTCTAGTTATATTTACTCTCTCAGTTTGTGGAATGCATAACTTCCCACAATGGTATAAGTTTTGATCCTTTACACAATAATCCGATTCTTCTACTCTTTTGCCTTGACTCAAAGTTGCATATGCATCTTTAAAGTCTATATATTGAGCATATTGTTCAATGTAGCTTTCATGTAGCATAGAATGATGCGTAAGTATAGTCGATGCATTTATAATAGGCCTAGATAACATGTCTGCAACTTTATTATGTATGCCCTTTTTATATTTGATGACTAAATGAAACTGTTGTAGAAAACCCATCCATCTATAGTGTCTTGATTTCTGCAACTTAGTTTGGGAGGTAGATATTGAAGTGGATGATGATCAGTATGTATTACTGTCTCTTTGCCCATTAAGTAATGTTTCCACTTTTTCACACTCTGAACTAATGCATACAATTCTTTATCATATGTAGGATAGTTAACTACTGCAGGATTAAAAGTCTCAGAATAATAACATATTGGTTTACCGTGCTGTGTCAACATTGCTCCCGTCGCATAGTCACTGGCATCTGTTTGGATCTCAAACGGTCTTTGTAGATCAGGCAGTGCTAGTACAAGTGTTGTACTAATCTTTTCTTTCAAGGTGTCGAAGGCTTTCTGATGTTTGCCTCCCCACTGAAACACCTTTTTCAATCCTGTCAAAGCATGTAAGGGAGTTGCAATTGAGGAAAAATTAGAAATGAAATTCCTCCAATATTGTGCTGCTCCTAAGAAGCTTCTCACTTTTGTAGCAGACTTGGGTTTAGGCCAGTTTACAATGGCTGCCACTTTAGAGGGATCTATTTTCAGTTCACCACCCCCTACTATATGAACCAAATGATTTAGAGATGTTTTTCCAAACTCACATTTGGAGAGTTTAACATAAAGTTTTTCTCTTTTCAAAACATCTAATGTCTGCTTAACATGCTTTAAGTGTTCTTCCCACATTTTACTAAAAATTAGAATGTCATCCAGATAGATAATAACAAAATCATCAAGAAAAGACCTAAGTGCTTCATTCATTAATCTCATGAAAGTAGCAAGGGCATTGGTCAAGCCAAAAGGCATAACCAACCACTCATACGATCCTTGCTTTGTTTCGAAATCAGTCTTCCATGCATCTTGCTCTGCAACTCTGACCTAATGATATCCACTGTGCAAATCCAGCTTGGTGAAATAAACAGCTTCCTTCAATTGATCTAAAATATCATCTATGCGAGGAAGGGGATAACGATTTTTGATTGTTATCTTATTCAGTGCTCAGTAGTCAATGCACATTCTCCACGAGCCATCTTTCTTTCTCCCCAAAACGATTGGTGACCCACATGGTGATGTGCTAAGCCTGATGAACCCCTTCTCAAGCAACTCTTGCACCTGCTTCTTGATTTCAATATTCTCTAAAGCAGACAATCTTTTATACCTATCACTGCAATGATTGTTTCGTCTCCCGATTCTGACCCCAAATCTTTCTGAATAGCTGCAACAGTCTTCTTTTTCTTGCCCTCAGGCTTTTTAGGTCTCAGCTCTAGATGTAGAATCCAACAGTGCTCATCATCATGCCCCTCCTTTTTACAGTGAGTGCATGAAGCTTTGCCTTTCTGTGCAGTGTTAGCCTTCCTTGCTTTCCACTTGTGCTTTCTTTTCTCCTTGCTCTTGCTTACAGTGGGTTGGGATGGTCCCCCAACTTCTGGATTTCCATTCTTTCCTCTAACTTCTAGAATGAGTAGCTTGTATAGATATCACGTCTATCTAGTGGATAAACATAGGAATGTATGCATCATGTAGCGTGTAGACCACCAATATCTTAATAGAGCTCTGGTATCCATGAGATCCCTAAATTAATGCCTCTTCTAATCTTAGTGACCCTTGCACACTTTTCCCCTTTCAACTGCCGAAAGATTTTGCAAAACTCATCATGGCTTTTGCATGTAGGCCATGGAAGGAACGCTTCTTATTGCAAATACAAAGTCACTCCAGACAGAGATAGTCTTCCCATGTCTCTTCATGTCAGCATGGGTTCTGCCTTCCCACCAAACCAAGGCAGTGCCTCCTAGGCGTAGGCTTGCCAGCCGAATTTTGCTCTTGTCTGAGTCAATGTTTTGCACTCTACAATACACATCAATTTGTCTAATCTAATTGTCCAACTTTTCAACATTTAGCTCTCCATCATATATAGGTAAATAAAATTTAACATCTAGCTTAATCAAAGATGCTTTCCTATTATGCACAGGGCTATTAGGAGGTGTGAGAAAGCTTTCCTCTTTCCCCTTTCCTTTTGAGTGTGTCACACGGAATCGGTCGTTCTTGCGGACAAGACAGACCTTCCTAGAATCTAATGAAGACCTAATGACAAACAAACCAATCAAGCACTATCTTTCTCTAAATGCGCTTTATGAATAATGGTAAACAAATGTGTTTAAGAGCCTACCTCATGTCCAACGCAAGTTCGGAGATGCCTTCGCTTCTTTGATCCAAGTAAATTCCTTTATCGCAAACCTGCAAGCACAAACAAGGCAAAAAAATTAAATAGCACCTGAATAACCAGTATTATAAAACATATTTAACATGAAAATCAAGGAGTCCATGAAACAAATAACATGAGATACTTGTTGAGAAAAATGAGCTTGATTGTATTAATTCAAAAGGAGAAGAACCTTACAACCTTTGTGACGCTGTACAAGCTCCTTCCAGGGTCCAACAAGAAATCTCCTCTACTTTGACAAGCTTCACTCACTCCCTAATGGGGCCAAAAAGGTATGTGATCTCTCCTCTTAAGCTCAAATAGGAAGTCTTTATTTCACTAGCATTTACCCTCAAAAGTTCAGCTTCTAACCTCTCTGGCCACTGACCCAATGCCTCAATTTATAGTGCAATGGAGATCAGTTACCAGCTCCTGCTTCAAAGGGATAGAGTCCTCCTTCAAAGGGATAGCTCCTCTCAACAAGGGATTAGTTCCTCCTATGATGGGATGCATGAACCACTTGGAGCGAACAATCCACGTAACAAATGCTTTTAGAAAACTCTAGAATCAACCCAAGATGAGTTTTTTAAGATAAAAATTGTGCCTTTTGACTTTTACAGGGGTACGCACCCTCCCCTTTACATACAGAGCGTATAAGTACGCAGACTTACTGAAGAAAAGGTGCGGGCCCGCAGACAAAAGTAAGAGAAAGTGCGGAACCAGAGTTACATTGCTTTTTTGATGCCTTTCTCTCATTTTTCAAGCTTGTTTTGAAGAGTTGAGGTTTAAGACTTGCTTAGGAAGCTGGTATAGGTAATGATGAGCCTACACCGACTGCAAATAATCAAGGTGACAATATTTTTGTGTAACAGATTGCCCCCTAAAGTGTGAAGTCTGTAGTATATGAGGATTTTTTCATTTTTCATATAGGAAGAGTGAAGTGCTTTATCATTTCGAGGATCATCTTGTGAAGAATCCCGGTGGAACCTGTAAAAACATTCAATGCAAAATATATATATGAGATCATATCATCGCTGAGGTAGGCATTCCCATGCTCAGATAAAAGCTGACTAAGAGATTGAAAACTGACTAGAAGGCTAACTGACTAGGAAACTAACTACTGCTCTGATATAGGAATGATCTCGTAACACATCATAAGTACAAACACATGTGGACATAGTATGGACGCAACCATCTTTTTATGAATAGTCCGTAATATAATGAATACAAAATTCCTCGCAACCTGGATGGTGGAAACTAGATCCAGGGTCTTCATTTCTACGTCCCGAACAGTACGATTCTATCCATGCGATTTGAATGTGTCGAAGTCGAACATGGTAGAAACCGCTTGATTACCAGTCAATGATGTAAACTGTTAACAAGCGTGAGAGAAACCACCAATAATGACAATG
>APFE030710724.1:223534-291246 GCA_000404065.3 Pinus taeda | reverse complement strand
AGAGGTGTAGGATTGATCTAAATATCATCTGATTCTGATAAGTATCTATGAAGTTATGAATTTATTTATGTTATGGACAAATTTTTAAGTCAGCCAGCATCTTACGTAGGCTCAGAAGCCCAATAGATGTGTCTATTCATCATCTATGTTTTTAGTATAAATATAGAGGACTTGAAATCATTTGGAAGGCACACCTCTTCATGTGTAGTCTCCTCCTCTCCACGTCTGGGTTTTTGGTGAAGGAGAGAGACACCATGAGTGATACGTTGGTCTTTAAGTGATGCCCTAGCTATTGTACATTGCCCTAGCTGCAGAGATCTGAATGCAGTAATGAAGGCCTTATACGCAACCCTAGCTTATACGCTGTAGTGGAGCCTAGCCACAGTAAGGGAAGGAATATATGCGGTTAATCCAACAACGAAGACTCTACATGCTGTTATGAATACGCAAGTCATACACAACAATACTCTATACGCAGTCATACGTAGTTAATGGAGACTCTTATGCACAAGTCGTAGAGACACTTATATGCTGGTAACGATGACATATAATATGCTGTTCATGAGGCACTTATACGCTGTCCTGAGAGCCACAGTCAACGCAGTCATGTTCTCAGATCTGGTAGCATAGATTAGGCTCCATGTATAGTGGATCTGGCAGCGTAGTTACGTTCTTGAAGCCACTGATATGCAGTTCATGCAGAGTGCTTCTCATGGGCAGGTCATGGAGACACACGTAGGCAGTCATGATAAACACTATTCATGAGGCCCTTATACACTGTCCTAAGATGTAGCCACAGTCAACGCAGTCATGTTCTCAGATCTGGCAGCGTAGTTACGTTCTTGAAGCCACTGATACACAGTTCATGCAGAGAACTGCTCATGGGCAGACCATGGAGACACATGCAGGGAGTCATGATAAACGCTATTCATGAGGCACTTATACGCAGTCCTGAGGTGTAGCCGCTGTCAACACATGAAAGTCACAGTCACGAAGAAGGAAGCCACAATAGGATCCACATTGAGGTGAGATGTGTCTAAGGGTTAAAGCTGCCTCCTCGGATGGGTTAAGGAGCAATAGAACCAAGGTTGGTCACCCTCTCAGCATACCTATAGATTGAAGGTATTCTCGTATGGAGAGAGCAGCTAAGAAAGGATGAAGCCTGAGAATCTCGGCATATCTATCTCAGATAGATGACAAACTTTGGATACTCCTATAGCAGAGTCTCGGTGATGATCACTGTGGTATTACTTCACAGTGAGCAGTATGACTTGGATCTATATGTCTCAGCATGCAAAGCAGTGTTACAGTCTATAAGGAGAAGCAGTTCTAATGTTCAGCATAATGATGCATGATGATATGAGCATGGGCAGCATGAGGATAAATGAGATCATTGGAAGCATAGTGAGTAGATCATGGACAACATGATGTATGGGCAACATGGTGATGTATGATGCTGCAAGGTGCAGCATATGGACGAGATGCTGCACTATGATAGGTGAAAGAGTCACCTTAGAGAATCAGTTGAAGCAACACATCTTCAACTGATCTTTGCAGATATCAAAAGTCAAAGTGTTGACTTCTATCGTAAATGTACTATCTCTCTCACTTTCTCTGTTGAATTTTGAAGAACATAAAAGAAGAATTGATCAAGGTTTCCCCCACATTATGGGGTTTGTCCCTGGCTAGCACCAAATCTTGTGTCCTCTTGTCTTGGCTTGTCCTCTGCGATTTATATTTATGTTCTATCTGCAGTTTATCTTAATGCTGATGTGATTTCTAACTATGAAAATTTAAATAAATTGGTCTAACATAGAAAATACCTAAAATTAACAGTTTTGATTTGATTTTCTAAGTTATGATGAATTTTCCTTAATTTATGTTGGACAGGTTTATCATTAGATGTCATCAGAATTGTGCGTTGAATGATGGAGGTGTCAAATGTTTTGAGATCTTCATAACTCCAATTTAACAAATGAATGAAGGATAATCTTTCTTCAGATGAGAGACCAAGTCCTAAATTGATGTTCTGAGGTTTAAGATCTATCCCAAGGTTTATTAAATCAAATCTCAAAGTTGAACTTTGTAGTTTTGAATTAGTAACTCTTTTAAATCTGTCTTTTAAATCATAGAGATCCTCAAGTTTAACTACATATTGGGGTATGGGATTATCATCAATTTTCTATTTTAATTGATTGTTGTGTTCATCCTCATCAATTATTTGGTCATCATATGATTTTTCTGAAGTTAAGAAGTTTAATATGTCTTCATCATCATTAAATACCCACCAATTGGTGATATTATCAAGAATGGATGGTTTAAAGATTAATTCTACAAAAAAATCTATCGGGACTCTAATCTTCAAACGGGATCAGTTTTGATGCAACGTTAGCAAGAAGGTCAGCACTGGCATTTTGAATCCTAGTAATAACAGAAATGTTGAACGCTAAAAAATGTGAAGTGAGAGACTGAACCAAAGACTGATAATGCTTCAAGTGTTTAGAGATACAATGCATCATGTTTTTTACTTGTTTAACTACAATTTCTGAATCTCCAAAAACTTTAAGGTATTTACCGTAAAGGCTAATTGCTTTATACATACCTTGAACCAATGCCTCATATTCTGCAATATTATTTGTGCATTCAAATTCCAATCTGAAAGTCAACATTGTCTTCACACCTTCAGGATTAATCAATATGCAACCTGCTCCTGCACCATCAGTTGATTTCGACCCATCAAAATACGATGTCCATAATAAAGAATTAACTAATGGTTTTTCTAGCATATTTAAACATCTGAAAAGTTCTGTCTGTGAAAAATTTTCAATTTGAGAAGTTATATAATTACTTAGAAATGGTGATGTTTGTGCTTTAAAATTCTCAAAAAATGATTCAGTAGAGTAGTAATGTTGTTATTAAATGCTACTGCCTCATTTTCACCTTCGAAATTTGTTATCGAATGTTTCATGTGTTTTTCTCGGTTGATTCTAATTTGATTTGGCTTTCCATTAAATGGGAGCCATAAGTGAGACCAATCAGTGGAAAAATAACCATATAGTTTTTCTGACCAATCTCTACTGAGAATTAAACTGTAGAAATATGGGATATCAACAACTAGTATATCAATTATTTGACAAACTTCAAGATTCGATGATAATCTAATAAGAATTGAATTCATTTCTCCTATGACTTTGAATTTTGTTCTATCGAGTTGCACAATGTGGACTACAATTTTCTGGGGTGACATGTTTAATTTTAGACAAACTGAATACACCATGATATTCGAAGAAGCCCCTGAATCTACAAAGCAGTTATGTACATTTTTACTAAATATTTCAAAAGTCAAAAGAAAAGGAGTGGTATGTGAATTTGACTTGTCACCTATCAGAATAGCATCAGAGGAATCGAATAATGAATGACCAAGAGGTTTACCCATTCCATTAGAAGTTTTGGATACCATAGCAGCAGGAAGAGGAGAAGTAGGTACTGCATTCAATTCTTTTAGTAAAAATTTCTGTTGTTGTTTGAGTTTAGTGAGTTCATGAAGGGAAATGTTTGCTTTTATTTTCTTCATATCCTCAACTATATTGTACTCAATAGTATCTGAAACTACTGAGGTTCTAGGTGAAGATGGAGAATGGGATGAAGACATAATTACTTGGGGGGAAGTGGAAGTGGATTTTTTAACAACTTTATCTTTAGTGGTGGACGTTGAAAGTTTCTGTTTTTGAATTGGTTGTATAGGTTCAACTGGACCTTTACTTCTTGTGCTAACAAGTAATGCTTCATATTCATTTTCACTATTAGAAATAGGAAGAATAAAATCCCACATTGCATTTAACTCAGCGATTTGTTCATCTTGGGATTCATCAGTAGGAAATGCTGATTCCTCCTCATCTTCATCATTAGTTTCTACATTAGAGATCGTGTTTGAAGGTCTAATCCAGATTAGGTGGCTGATTTCTTCTAAATGTTCTAAAAGGTTTTTTGGAAGAAGATTCAACTAATTGTTTTTTGACCTCTAACATCTCGTTAGACAAAGTTTTAAGGACTTGTTTAAGCCTTCAAGATCAAAGGGATGTTTAAGTGCTTTCTTTTTAGATTCATCCTTAAATGCAACTTTTTTTAATTTTCTGTCTTCCTGATATTTTTTCTTTTCTAATGCATTTATCCCCTTCTCTATAGACACAACTTATTTCATTTTTTCTACCAAGGCATTTTTATTAGCTCTATCTACAAAAATTGCTATGTTAGAAGGAAGAGATGAGATATACCATTCAATTTGTACATCGACGCCAAGTCTACAAGTACTTGGGATTTTATTTAAAAAATGTTAACTATGGAATTGAAATATTTTATCTTTTCCCCTAAATTCATTTTTAAATTGGAAAGGTCATTGATAAGAGATGCGGTTGAGCGATCATCACTAAATTTAGTAAAAACATGTTCTTCAAAAATATCCCAACTAGTAATAGAATTGGCTGGTAATGAAAAGTACCAAGACCTTGTTGATCCTGTAAGAGTGTACAAGAATAATCTAACAACCACGTCTTCTTCATCTACCTCCTTAAGATTGATGGATAACATATAATTATGAAGGTGCTCTTCATCATGTAACCCATCATCAGGATTGAACTTGGGAAGCCATCTTTTAGGATGTTTAGAGGATGAAGTTGTGTTGGCATTTGAACAACTCCTGGATTGGACCACGGTCTATTTTCCATTGTAACAGTTGGGGAGGTGGATGTGATGAAAGAAGAACTGACAGCTGCGATAGTACTGTTTGAGGCAACACTAGTCATTTGTGTAAAGGAAATGGAAATAGATGAAGCGATCAGTAGAGAAAGAGGAAAAGAAAAAGGAATAAATGTAAATGTTTGTGAATGAGAGAATGAGGTAATCTCACTAGTAGATATTTGGGAATCTGATGTAGTAGTTTTAGTTCGGTGGGATTGAAGTGGAAAGTAAAATGGTGAGATGCCAAGTTTTGCACTTCGGGACCGAGTCAAAACACCAGTTCCAAGAAAAATAGAAGTAATACTTCTTTTAGAAACTTTGGATGATTCTGGATTTTCTGCTGAAATGGAGACATATTCCAATTTATTTATCAAAGCTGTAATTTATGGTGATTCTGGAGTATAATCCACAAGGATTACCTCAGGAAGTATTCTAGGAGATTTGGGAGGAGATTGTACAACTCTCGATCTAAAAGTAGGAGATTTTGGAGGGGATATGGAAGTTGTAGGAGGTTCGGAGGGAAAATGACTCTTGGAATGGACTTAATTTCCATTCATAGTCTGCAGGCCCTCCTTCTAGCGCCAAAAGTGTTGATGCCTCGAAAATCACTGCATCAACACAGGTGAAAACCACCCGGTCCAGACCTTAAGACAACTCCTTTATCATTTAGGAAGTGGCTCCAACTGGATTGTATGAGACCAATTTCCCAATGAAAGGTGATTGAATGAATGTGTAATGCTTATAGTGGAGTGAAATAGATGGATTTGTAGCAATTAATAAAATGGAAAACATATGTATTAATATAATCTATAACCCGAGATTGTTTAACATTTATCTAGATGCGATCTATAATGATTTTCCTTAGTAAATCACAATATAGATTGCTCAAACACTAATGGAAATAAAAATATTTCAAGATGATTATTTTAATTAAATAGTTAATCAAAATAATGTGTATAACTAATATCACATTTAGAATATCAAAGCAAATTGTTTAACATGTATTTAAAAATATCAATGGTAGCACGACCAAAAATGAATACATGTAACATTAGTCTTTAAATACCATGTAATTAGCAATTTGAAAAGATAAATTCACTATTTATTTTATGAACAAAAAAAAGGTACAAAGATAGAAATACTAGACGTACATTGCTCATCTTATAAAAGAAATAGTAGCAATTTATTCCTTCTCACAAAGATGATTTCAGGAGTACATAAATGCAACTTCTCAAAATTCTTCATGAAAATTCCTAAACAATGTTCCAGACGTTCTAATGAGAAAAGTATGGAAGTACAATAGTGTGAGCTTTTGTAAGCCTTTCTTCATAAAATTCCAGACCCTAATTTTGTACAACAAGCAAGCTTAAATAGTAGAAAAACAACTGAATGTATTGTGTAGAGTGTTGAGGGTATTTAAAAAAATCCATTCAATACACTTAAAGAAAAACATTTTTTTTGTAGAAATTTCTGAATATGATTTGCTATCTTCATAGGCTTTGTTTGTTCCATTGGATTATCTAGATGTTTGTCTGTCTGTTTGAACAGAATTGTCTCTTATCAACACAACTGTCTTCTTCTGTCATGAACTTGAACACGGAAAACAAGAATTGATAAGTTAAAAGTAAATGAGACTAATAAGAGAATTTCATTTGAAACAAATCACTTTTGTAGGAAATCAGGAAAAATGTAGAGCATAATAAATCCTAACACAAACATCATGGAGAGGAATGCGGAGTGAGGTATGTGGTAAGAGATGTGGAATTTATGGTCCTATCACATATCGCTTTTAGACCAGGGGTAGAACTCAAAATAATTGCAACCTCTTGGAGGCTGCGAGTACTTCAGATAAAATCGTAATCGCAATCGCGAAAAGGTGGATGGCTAACGATTTTTCAGAGGGGGTCAGAAGTGGTAAGTGGTTTGTGAAGAGGGGGATCCGAAAGAACAAAGGAGTGAATCATGGTTTATACGGCTTGGATGAAAAACCACTTTTTGGATCCCCACCTTTGAGAAACTTAAATTGAGTGCAGGGGGTCTGAAGTATTCTTCATCGTTGATCTGGGAAGATCTGAGCCATTTATTAAATCAAGGCAAGCCGGGCTTTTATATCGCAATTGATGTTAAGGAGTGGCAAACTTTAATAGGTGGAGAAAGACTTGCGATTTACGATATGCAGGATGATATAAGGGATGATGTGATGGTGACATCACTATGACGTGGTAGATCTCTATGGAATGGTGATGTGGAGGATGATGTAACTGATGGTGTCATATCATAATCGGAATGAAGAAGGATATCTCAATCACAATTGAAATGAGGCATGGCTCTTGGAAATTTGTGATTGCACGGAAACGATATTAATTTAAATGCATTTTATAATCACGGTGGGTTCGGTTATATCACATATCACAATCGGGAAGGGGCAGAGTCCTTGGCCTAATGAAATTTTTGATTGCATGCGGATGCAGGATTTCATAAATTGTAGTTTATTTTCCTATCGGGTCCAGGCCTGATCGCAGATCGCAAATCGAAGAAGGTAATGGGGCATGGACTTATATGTTAGCAGATTATGCAATTGCGATGGACGTGGGGTATTTTAGAAATGTATTAGTTTTGCCGTCGGGTCCAGGGTCTTTGCCTTATGTTTTTTGCAACGCGGGGAAGCGATGAGTCAGAGTTTTTAAAGATTTTGGCCTTCGGGAATTTCAAAACTCCGATTCAAATTAAATAACCCGTTTTCATTGAATACTTAAGGTTTTTAAAGACTAAGTCTAGTTTTGGTCTCGAGGGCTATTTGAAAATTGGTTTTTTGGATAATCAAGGTTTAATACTTGGGTTTTAATTAAAAATCCTAAGTATTAAACTTTGATTATACGATTTTATTAACAATTTTTTTATCTTGATTTTCTATTTTTTAATTTTTGGTTTAAAATAAATAAATCAAAGGTTTTTTTTTTTTAAATAAAGGGTCCCTATTTTAATATAATAAATTTCATAGGAAATTTATAATATTTTAAAATGGGGTTTGTTGAACAATACTACAAGTCCAACGCTCGCATCTTTGATTTAGGGTTTTGGGCCTCAGTTGTAGGAGCAATAGATGAAGGATTTGATTGTAGTCACTCACATAGAAACTCATCCATGCAACTAGATCCTTCTAGTCACAAAAACAACTCTCCATCCATGTGAATAGGGGTTTAGGGTTTCCACAATCCAGATATGATCCTAGTCGCTTGCATGCCTGGCTTAAGCGAGTGACTAGGAAAACTATAGTCGCTCTCATATCTCCTCCTTCGTGCGACCATGAACTAAAAGATGAAATCTCAGTCTTTCGAAGATTTCACTCAATGACCGCAAGGTTCGACTGTTGAATGCAAATAGTGGTAGTTCATTACAGACTTCAGAATCAGATTTTTGAGTATAAGGTTTATTGGGTTCATTATGGATGTTGTAGTTGTTTTTTCTGGTCAGTTGTGTAGATGAAGATATGGATCATTGTACTCTCTTTTTATGAATCATTTAATGACAATCTAAGAAGAATAATTTGCAAGGGTTTTCCCACAATGGGTTTTTCCCTGGTCTCCGACCAATGTTGGTGTCTCTATGTGTGAATACTTTTCTTCTATTGTTCCTTTATGTTCCACAACATTGATAATGATGATATTGTTCTTTCTACATAGTTGCATATGATGATGAATAATGATGTAAATTTGAATAATGTTATGATGTTATGGGGTGAAATTAATGTGTTAATGAAGAAATGCAATTATCAAAGAAAAGAAAAATATAGCCCTAAGGAAAGTTTACATGGTTTCAGATCTAGGATGAAGAAAATTCATAGATATCACCCCCATGGAGACACCTTTGTTGGAAGCAAGAGAAGATGGAGGAGACCTAAAATAATTCTAGTGTTTGAAGAAAAACCTTGGGTAACTTGTGTATTAGGGTTTGATGGATATTATGAGGTTAGGGTTTGAGAGAAACCCTAGTTTATGGAAAATATTTGAGATATGAAACCTTGCATGGTCAAAGTAAATATGTTCAAGCACTTGTGATAGATTTGATGAAGCCATAAATGGGATAGTCTCTAGTAGGTCTCGTTGTTGATAAAGTTGATTGAAATATTGAAGGCAACATTGCTATATGGACAATGGAAAGTATGGGTCTTGAAGGTTGGTTCAAGAGGGAGAGGATCTTCTCTCATTGAAGATAAGTATTCCTTGACTTATGATGCTCCTTTATGTCTTTACTTTTGTTTAGACTTATAGATCTGATTATTGTTTTGATCATTACTTATACTTACTTCCCGCATGTATATTTGATTATATGGATGTTTCTAACCTCCTTAATGAGATGTGATAAGTGGATCCTTGAGGATAAATTTAGATGCAGGAAAGAAAAGCTATAGATGACAAAGGTAAAGAGGCATATGATGAAAAGATGACTAAGTGCTACATGCTATCTATGTCAAATGAAAAAGTGCACAGGTATTTGAATACTACAAGTTATGCATGGTATATTGTTTCAATGTTATGTTTCAGCTGTAATATTAGCAAGCCCTAAGGTATGATGATAACGTATCCTTATCAAATGGGTCATGCATACTTATGAAAGTAATTTGAATTCATGGTTCTTATGATGAAATGGTGCACTTGATATTGAATAAGTATCTTACCTTCTAGAGATAATGAACATCTTGATTCTATGAGGCTACTTAATATTGACCTTTGATATAGTGGCATACTTGATGTTTGACTAACATCTATCATTTTGGATATCTTGATCCCATAAAGAAGGTTAACACCTTGATTCTAGTGGATGGTAACTTGACACTATTTGTTTGTGAAATGCTTGGCATCCATGATGATAGAAGTATAACAATGAGATTGATATTCATGATATTTTGTTGACCATGGTTATGTTTTGATGTGCGTAGTGATTGTGGCATATGGTAAAATTGAATTCCCTAACTTATTGGATTGAATTATGTGACAAAGAAGTAATACTTGTGATCATGATTCTTGAAGTCTATTCCTATTAGCTATTTGACACTAACCCTTGATGACATATTGATGTCATGATGAAGTAGTTGATGATAACATAATATAACCATGATAAATATATGATATGGTTTGACTTTATGATCTAATAGGCCTGTTGATGCATGAAAACATTATAGACAAGTTGATGGCATGCATTAATATGATTGAAGTGGATTCCCATTCAGAGCAAGAACCTCTCCATAAGATACCTTCTCTTATTGTCATTTGCGTTATACACTCTTTACTGTTGAAGTATGATTTATGGGAAATAATAGAAAAATATCCTATATTATTGATTTGCAACAAAGTTCTGATATAGGTGAGAGAGTTTCCTCTTACTCTAAGCCTTAGTCGCATGGAAGAAATCCTACAGGTGCGACTATAGCCCCCCAGCCACACAAAATTAAGATCAAGGGTGCAACCGACGCACTGAGATAGTTTTGGGCATATCTGACCATCGTCACTCACTTACAATTCTCCAGAGAGTGACTGTGAAGACTCATTCACTCGCATAACATCTTGGAGGGTGCGACTATAGTCTCCCGACTATAGGCCTATGGGTGCGACTATGCCAGCAGGACACAAAAATGATTTTTTGTGCATAAAATCTGACGTTCACATTAAGGATGTCAGTCCTATAGACATGAATCAAACAACAAAAAATTCTATGAGTAGGGAAGTTTGAATGCTTACTATAATATGAATATGTAACTTGTGTTTATAGGTGACTGAGACATGCATATAGATATGTCATTATGATTGAAGTTTGTGATGCAAGAGTTTGACATGACTTGGCTAATTGATATAGATGAGAAATGTTTGGATTTTTGACTTGATGCTTGATAATGACTTAGAAATTTGACTTGATGTTAAGATATGTTCTAGACTATAGATCTCACTATGATAGTGAATTTCTGATTTGACCTGATGACTAATGATTTGTAGAATTGAGGCTTCTGTGATTGATCATTGTTATAAGAAGAGCTTCGGCGTAAATCACATGAAAAAGACCTTTGTCGACGCGTTTCGAACCAACTAGTGTGGTTCATCATCAGGACAAGTTGTCCTGACGATGAACCACACTAGTTGGTTCGAAACGTGTCGACAAAGGTCTTTTTCATGTGATTTACGCCGAAGCTCTTCTTATGACTAATGATTTGATTTGATGACTGATGATTTACCTTGATGAGAATGATATATGAGCATACTAAATTCCAATGACCAATATTGGTATTCGATAATGGTTTTGTATTGGCCTCATCGTTCTTAGCACATTGGTTGAAGTATTGACAGTTGCGATTCAATATGAAGTAATCTCTCGATAAATGGATGGAACCTGCATGACTTATTATTGGTGTATGCATTTGCATCTAGTGACTTATATTATGAGCATACTATTTGGGAAATGACTACTTGTTGACATAGATAAAGTCATAAATTGACATTTGGATGAAGTTTGGGTTGATATTGCTTAAGACAACTTGTTGGCACGATAATAGATGAAGTCATGACTTGATGAGAGCTCTACCTGTCACCTGGTATAAAGAATATGATATTGTGATACTGTGATGATTTTGATATTGGTTCTAATTTGGCATTTGATAAGCCAAATTAGCTGATTTGATTGTACAATATTGAGCATATTTGTTTGGAAAAGTGTTACACTTGCAAAGATTATTGTATGAAGCAAATTCCTTGATCTTGATGTGTCTGCATTGAAAGTTATTTGGTGAAGTCAAGATGATGTGTTGATCCAAACCTCTACTTCAGAAGTGTTGCAAGGTATGAATTTAATTTTTAATTTGGTTTTCTATGCAAATAGTTTAATATTGGTAGGTAATGAGATTATGATGATCTAAGTAAGAAGGAGATGGATTTTGAAGCTCAAAATACTGAATCATGGCATGATGAATCAATTTATGAAGTTGGGAAAATATAATCTATATTACAAAGCTATTAAAGAAGTATTATGTTATCACTTAGGGAAAACCCTGGCTGCAGGGAAAACCCTAAGGTAACCTCAAAACCACTTTTAGGTTTAAAGTTGGCCCTTCAACCCGGAGAGGGATCTCTCTGTAAAACTCAACTACTCTATGGTCAATATAGTAGAAGGTTTCACAGTTAAGTTGGGTGGCCAGATTCAGATCTTAGGATGAAATTGGTTGTGTAGTTTTCAAAACATACCATTGGGCATGGAGTCCAGTTCTTAAAAAATTGAGAATGCAAATCCAATGAGCAAGCTATACAAAGCATGAAAGAAACAATTCCTTTGACTGTTTGGGAAATTGGGAGAAAGAGGGGCTGGAAAGAAAAATGGTTTATAAATGACTGGAGCAACAAATATTAATGACTGATAAATGCAAGAAAGGAGCATAAATGAAATCTAATATTAGATACTAACATTTTCAGACATGAACGAAAGTTTGCATAATAAAGAAGTACTGAGAGGGAAATGCAACACACAATTTTCCTACAAACTGCTCATTAAAAACTGTAAATATATTCAAGATTGCTCAAATATATCAGACTGCAAATATTTTTTTCAATTAAATTCCAACCCTTCTTCATTTTTCATAAACTGTTATATAAGACTTACATAACTATTTTCACAATAGTAGTCACCATATCAATTACAAAAATCTAAGATATCTAAAATATCTTTCAAGTTCATGCATGTAAAATATAAAACTTAAATATATTCTGTTTTTACTATAATAGTTACAGGGAAAATATGCTGATGTTTAGGTAAGGAAAAATATCTTGTTAAATTGTCTCCCTTGGAAATAGAATAGGTCCCTAAATGGTAGCTCAATATCCTAGTTGGAAAAATAGGCCCCTCTACAAATCAGGCCCAAAACTAATTTTCTGTTCATCCTGCTTTTCTTTGAACCTCCTAGAAAAAAGCTGATACTATGGATGTCATCTTCACAGGTTTCCACTTTCATCTTTTGCTGACAGGTTGATTTTCAACATTTTCGTTTTCACCTATTTTCAAAATTGCTGACAACTAGAATGTCAACATTTTTGCTTGTTTGAATATCACTGACAATGAAGATGTCAATGCTCCTTGTTCACTCCAAAATTGCTGAGAGACAAACTCTCGACCTTTATACCTGTATTGTTTTTCCATCAACCAATACACATAGTTTTGACCGCAAAATAGCTGATAATGGCTCTATCAACTTTATAAAAAATGCTGACAACGGGAATGTCAGATATCCCTACTATTACGCTGCATGCAAAATATATAAGGCCGACTGTTAACAATAAAGTGAAAATTTTGTTTCATAAGATAGGTAGGAAAAAATCTAATTTTAATACCCAAGAATTTTAGCTGAGGGTACTAGCATCTTTGAGAAATAAATCTACCTTCTCCAATATATGCTTTTTACTTTGCCTTGTCTCCATGAGTCCCTCTTTCACAATTTCTCTACTTCAATCCTTCTTAGAACCTGTAGCCTTCTTCTTCCTGTTAATAATGAGGTTCTTCAGTGGCATGTTATCAATGTTAATCACCTACTTAGTCAACTCCAGGTTATTCTGATATTGTATCTTAACTGGTTAATTGGCCTCGTATGTATATTGCCACCCATGAATACCTTAGGGAGTGTTTCTTTCTCTTTGCTTTCCACCTATGGTTATTTTCCTTTAGGGTCCTCTGTTTTGACTGTGTGCGTAGGGGAAGTTTTGGAGGGTGCAGTTGCAGCATGGGAAGAGCCAACATCAACTGGTGGTTTCATAGGGGGTACAAGGTCTTCTTTATGAAGCTGGGCACTTTTTCTTTGCTAAAATTTAGAGATCTTCATATCAGATGAGGTAGATGGAACTCCTAGGTTTTCTTGGTTGGGAGGGGGCTCAATAGGAGCTTGATTGTTTTCTTTCTTCCCCTTTTTGGCAGTCTGTGGTCTGCCTCTTCTTCTCTTAATGGGTTGAGGTTGAAAACCTCCCTAGAAAATGAAATTAATCCAAGTCCTTCCTACCTTGGCTAGCTGGTTCTCTATTATCAGTTTTATCAGGGCTTTGTGGTATATAGAATGAGAAGATGGATTAGTGCGAGCCCTAAACCTAGATGCCATATGTTTAAGGCTCTCTAATAGATAAAAAGATGGATTGATCTGAATTTGACTAGCAAGATGAGCGAGAAAATAAAAATGGTAGAGGTTTACTCGATTAAATTGACCTTCACATGTAAAATATTGCTACAGAGGCATAGAGGTACATTCCATTGGTCCTTCAACCACTCCTTTCAAACTCCATCCATCCAATTTTTCCCTCTGAATTCTTCTTTGAAGAAGAAAGGGACATTAATCCCCGCCAAAATGTGACTATGAAAAATCTTCTCACCATGTGTTGGTAAGGCTGCGGCCTCAACAATGGTTTTCTCTGTAATTGCAAATGACAAGCCTCCCACCTCCACACAGTTCCCATCGAACCCCTGCATAAAAGACTGAACCACAAAATCGTGGTAATCGATACAATGGTGGAAGAATTCACTCCAGGCTTCCTGTTGAAATAACAAAAGAATTTTGGGTTAAATGTCCAGTAAATAAGGTGCTTTGGGCCCAAAATGGTTCATCTTATCTCCTCTCCCCATTTCGCCATGTCGTCTTATTGAGATTCGATCCTGAAACCCTATGAAAAAGACATTTCCCAATGCCAAGTGTAAAGGATCTTGAACTAACACCAAAAAAATGCTTATAGGACAAGCTGAGGTAACTTAACATATGGTTGAGGGAAAATGGGTGGCGAGTGAAATAATCACATCATTTCAGGTTATGATTATGAATAAAATTTGTATCATATGATAAGATCGTGTTAAATGACATTTCACTGATTAAAGTGGACAAAAAATGATTTAACCTATATTTTTACCCTCTCGAAACAGATGGAGACATGTTTAATTGAAAACGCTAACGCTGACGTGGTCAACTAGTCATCGTTTTTTGAATTTGAAAACTGGTTTTTGCACTGACAATTGGCCTGTCAGCTAGAATGAAAAATGGTGCTACCCTTGTTGTTAGCAAATTCATTCATAAGGCCATATTGGATTGCCAATAATGCGAATAACCACAATATAAAAAATTTTCCCTATTTATTACAATTTAAATGTTGACACTGCAACTGTTAGCATTTTTATAAAAAATTAAAAAAACAAATATTATTGTGATAACATATTGGAAAAAGGAAATGCAAATCCTTGGACACTTCGATTTAATTTCAAGAAGTTGTGAAAAGATATTTTTGAACTCAACTTGGCAACTGACAATTGATTGAAGCATTAATGTTTTGTTTTGAACACCCTTTCATATATGTATTGCATAGAACCTGAGTGAATTCATGATTGAACCACTTCATATACATCTAGTTTCCACCAAGCATTCTTCGATGTACTTACATGGGATGATCGATTTTGATCTGAGATATTCATTTTACGATATGTGACTGTATGGATGTGTTAATGATGTTTGGGATTATTATTGATGAGCACATTTGGATGTTGCCTTAGTATGAGATCTGCCATGATATATTGGATGAGAGGTCCATAACATGACCAAGGTTGAGTATGATGTTGCTAGCATTATAGCTATGAGGAAGGATGAAGAGGCTCCTTAGAGAGCCGTCTAAGCATGATCTAGATATGACATGGATACACTATGATAACAAAGAGTGGGAACCAACTGCCATAGAATCCCATATATAGTTGGGACTGAGTTACCTTCATATATTGAGACAATGTTGCTATACAAGGCAAGCTTAGGCTTGTGGTTGACACCTCCTTAAGAGGGAGGATGAATATGGTATCCTTTTTTGATTTATACGATTTTTATGTTCTAATATGATATTTGATTTAATGACTTGCATGAATAGTAGAACGTTGCTATTGTTACATGATTATCAAGATGATACCAGATATAAGTATGACGAGAGAAAGAATGATCGAGGAAACTCCCATGTTTGAGATCCCAGGATGTGGAATTGAGATAGAGGGCTCCTGGGGTTGAGGGAACTCTAGACAATAGGGTATAACCCCTATCTGTTACCCATAGGGTTGGAGATGTTGCTCCCCTATCTTCATAGGGTTAGAGATGTTGCTCCCCTATATGGTCTATGTAGAGTATACTCCAGTTGGCATCATACCCACAAGCTAATATTGTTGGGAATACCTCTCCTCGTTTGGCCAACGGGTTGAGAGTGTACTTGGGGTGTACAACCCAGGTTTATTATGATGCAATTTTTCTACCACATGACTGCCAAGAGTCATTTATAGGAAGATCAATAGGAAATAGGATGGGTTGATATTTTTTCCCCTATGCAGTTCTGGGTTGAGATTGAGCTCCCTTATGTGATTTAGAGTTGAGATGCACTCCCCTGTGTGTTTAGATATCCTATTGCTTGATATGGGTCATAGTAGTAGCTCCCCCATGAGATTTTGGGTCGAGACGTGATCCTCGATGTGGTTCCAGGATGAGATGTGCTCCCTGATGCTATGATCTATGATGATGATACATATCGCAAATTTAGCTTCCCTCTGACGTTCCCAGGTAGTGGTCCATCGGAAGAGATTTTTGGTAGTAGCCCGAAGGACAGAGGGAGGTAGACTGTGCTCCCCTCTGACGTCAAAATTATTCTTCTTTTAGATTCAAGAATGTTCAACACATGAGTAAGGACAATTAAGAGATAAGCTAGAATAAGAAAGAGATGAATCGAGATGAATAGTGATGGTACAAGATGATGAGATAATTGAGAATAGTTAGGATATGAAGAAATGATGACATGTTGATCGATAGTCATAAATTGGTAGGTGGAACTATCCCTAGTTGAGAGGGAGTGTTAAAAAAATGAAACTGTGGTCAAATTCCACTTTGGAAAGCCCAGTTTATGGATATGATGATTTCAATGAATTCCTCTTTTCGAGAGGACCAAAATCGACCTAAATATCACTCAAATAGGATAAGGGAAAGTGTACTTATGAAGAAAAACCCATATGTGCATATTTGATAAGGTCGACCCTAAAGCAAAGTGGACCACCTTGAAAGGATATAAATACAAGTTCCCTCTACCTCATTTATACACAATGATGAGACACTCTTTTGCCTTGGTTTTTGGCTTACACAGGTCCAAGGCTCGTCCATGGAAGAATATGTTCACTTTGAGGTGAAATTGCAGGGTTCGAAGCGCACATCTCTGATTTATGGTTTTGAGCCTCAGTCGCAGGCACAACACAGGAAGGATTTAAATACAGTCACTTGCACAAAAGCTCATCCGTGTGACTGGAGCCTTCCAATCACATGGAAAATTCTCTATCCATGTGACTGGGGGTTTAGGGTTTCCACAATCTAGATCTGAGCCCAGTTGCTCGCATGCCAAGCTTAAGGGAGCGTATGGGAAAGCTATAGTCACTCGCATATCTCCTCCTCCATGCGACCATAACTTAAAATATGAAATCTTAGTCTTCCAAATATTTCCCTCAATGACCGTAGGGTTCGACTGTTGACTGCAGACAATGACAGTTCATTACAAACTTCATAATCAATTTTTTTGAGCTTTGTTGGGTTCATTTATGGATGTTGTAGTTGTTTTTGTTGTTTAGTTGCATAGATGAAGATATGGATCATTGTAATCTCTTTTGTTGAATCATTTGATGATAATCTAAGAAGAATAATTTGCAAGTGTTTTCCCCATAGTGGGTTTTTCCCTAGTCTCAACCAATCAGGTGTGTCTATGTGTGAATGATTTTCTTCTATTGTTCCTTTATGTTATGCTACATTGATGATGGTGATATTGTTCTTTCTACATAGTTTCATATGATGATGAATAATGATGTAAATATGAATAATGTTTTACTGTTATGGGGTGAAATTAATGTGTTAATGAAGAAATGCAATTATCAAATCAAAGAACAATATAGATATAAGAAAAATTAACATTATATACATCCTCATCATTGTCTCTCTCGAAACATACCCCACCCGAGTTCTGTAGTATACCTAGGGGGGATATTATGGGGTATAGAGGGAGGTACCCAAGTGAATAATGGAATGAAATAATATAAGGATGATAAATAAATGTGCCATAATTAATAAATAAAGTGGTTAACCCACATTATGTAAGGGACCATAATAAGTTAGAGAATAATGTGATAATCACATTGTATTAGATGTATGGTATTGAGAGATCCATGGTAATTACCCATGGTATTTTATGTATGAAGCCTATATAAAGGCTAGAGACTCCCCACTTTTCCCAAGAAAGAGCTCTGATACCACTTGTAATAGATTCGACCTGAAAGTATAATAAATTCTTTGATAAAATAAAACCAATATCCAATGAAAGACATTTCTAGAATGAAAACGTGCTTGTATTGATAGGGAAACACCATATAATTATGCATTAAGGAAGGAGTATACTCCAAAAGCCATATTCTTTTAAATATAATAATCTTTGACATCTCTCAATGGGGAGTCTCTAGCCTCTATATATGCTTCATACATACAATACCATGGGTCTCTCAATACCATATGTCTAATACAATGGGCTTATCACATTATTCCCTAACTACTTGTGGTCCCTTGCATAATGTGGGTTAACCACTTTATTTATTAATTATGGCCCATTTATTTATCATAATTATATTATTTCATTCCATTATTCCCTTGGGTACCTCCCTATGTACCCATAATATCCCCCCTAGGTATACTACATTCCCTTAGGTATATTATAGGTTCTATCAGAGTATGTTCCACCAAGACTATTATTATCTTGGATTCCCAGTGCTCAAAGAATATCGGTCCTCTATGAATACTTTTATCTTGGATTCCCTACCACATCCTTAAAGAGTATAAGATTCCATATGCTTACCTAATCCTCCATTCTTTCTTCCCAGGTGAAGACACGAATTATGTGTCTATCTCTCCCTCTCAATTAGCGAGGATATGCCCATCCCAGTGAAGGATGTACCCTTTCCTATAAAATAAATGTACCCAATTTCCATCTTAATCAAGTATATGACCATGCTTCCTCTTGACTAGGGACTTTCTTCCAACAAATATTTAGGTGGAGATCATGGGACAACCAGATGCTTGAAGAGATCATCCTTTTGATGTCATGAAATTCTTTTTCTTTATTAAGGAGTCTTCATCTTTTTGGGACTTCTTCGTAGGGCATCGACCATCCATCACTTTCATTCATGAATCATGTTAGTCATGTCATCCTTTATTTCATTGGAAAGTGACCCATTAGTCCATATCTAACCTTTCCTTCATACTGTTCTACCTTCTTCGCACCACGTTTCCTTCAGGATCTTTCATCCTACTACATGAGTGTCCATTGTAGATGACTTCTATGACTCTTCCTTTGGTAGCCCTACATTAGCCCATCCAGATATTGTTCAAAAATAGAAAAGGAACATTAAATCAAAAGTACCTTTGTGATGGTCTTTCATCATGACATATCCTTGTTTGCATCAACGTCCTGCATATATATTGACACATCCAAAAAGATATACAACGTCAAAGGTCTCTTTATTTTTCAGACTTTATCAGGACATTTATATTTTTCCCATGGAGATATAATAGTCAAATATTCTAGTCCTTAGATGTTGATTCCTTGTCCATAGTTGCATTTTTCATGATCTCTTTGTTTGATAGTTCCTTCAAATTTGTCAACCACCTCATATTTCATACGAGGACATATTATGTTGATTTCATCTAATGTGTGAACCATGACTTCATGCATCCTTTCATAGGATGATATCCGTTCTTTTGATCATTCTCTTGAGGTAGAGCACTCATTCATGATATCTGCAACCATATGACATGACTCTATTTTATCAAGTACAAGAATACATACCTCATCTCTTTCTTTTGGTCATCTAGATTTCCTTTGACATATTACTTGATTGAAAGAACTTCAATTTCTTGACCTGCTTCACTTCTTTTGACATCATACCATCATCCCATGAATCCCATACAATTTGGAATTCCCAACGAGACACTTGCTTCTTCTAGTAGGTGAACCTTCCAATGAAGATTCCAATGGAGGATCTTGATCATCCTCATCCTGAAAATGATCCTTTTGAATGATGTATGATGAGATATATATTAGATGACTTTCTTTTTCTTATAATTTCTACTTATTCTTCTAATGAGATTAGCAAGAGATACATCCTTCTATAGGTGACAACCATAGACTTCTATTTTAGTTATGTTTCATGCTTCCTTATGATGATGCCACCAGCTCTTGCTTTCAATTGTATGATTCTATGATGTCATCTCCTAGCATGATGCATCCTATCATGCTTCTAATGATTCCTACCATGATAGTTATACTTTACAATATAAAACTTGAAACATAAAATTGAGGGGTGAGGAAGACTATCTCAATCATAGAAGAGATATTTTACTTCCTCCTTCTTGGATTTCTTCTTTTCAACTTCTTCCACTTCTTCAGTGATATGTGCTTCTTCCCTTCCTCTTTTGTTGTTGTCATTCTTGAGTTTAGGACAATCTCTCTTGCGGTGCCCATATTCTTGACATATGTAGCATTGAACCTTTTCCATATTCTTATTTCTTTTCTGAGGACCAAATTTTCCAAACTTCCCTTTTCTTTTTTCCATAGCAACATATGCTTGAGTTTATTCAGTTGATCCGCATCAGATTTTGCCTTCAACCTAGTTTCTTCAATTTTGCATAATGACCATAGATCACTGAATGGAGTAGCTTCCTTCTTCCCATAAATACTTGATGTGAAGTTGCCCCATTCTTCCAGTAGTGCATTGAGCATTATGGTAGTCATCTCTTCATCAGACATTCTCTCTCCAAATTCTTGTAGTTGATCTATTATTTCAGATATTCTCATAAAGTATGAGTATATTCCTTATTCTTTTGATATCTTCATCCTGTAGATTTATTTCCTTAACGAGATTACTTCTACTGTAGTGCTTACAAAGAACAATTCTACAAGTTTGTCATATATTTCTTTTGATGTTTCTAATTTTGATACATGAGGAATGAGGGGATCCTTGATGGATTATGTGAGAATCCTTGTGTACCTTACTTCCCCCTTCATATACCTTGCTAGTGATTGAGCATCTTCATTTGGAGGTTTAGGGATTGAGCCCTTAACATGTTCCATGAACTCATTTTCTACGAGATTCATATCTGTCCTTTTCTGTCGTGCAAGAAAGTTTGAAGCCCCAACCAGTTTGTTTCTTTCTTTGCAAAAAGGCATTTTGACAAATTCAAATGGAGACATAAATATACTTGTGAATATGCTCCTTCAACCTGATTCCCTCTTGAATTTGATGATGATATAGATAATATAAAACTTCTTTTTGATGAAGATGATTTTCTTCAAAAGAGATTTTTAAATTCAAAGAGAGAGAGATCATCTTGAGTCCTTTGATGATGCCAACAACTCCTTCTTTCTTCCCTTGGATGAGTATACTTCAAGATGCTTTGATTGGATGATTTCTTCAATTCAAGTAGAGTTAGGGTATTTTTAGGTCTCCTTCCTTGTGATGATGATTTGGGAGAGGATCCAAAGAATTCTTTAACTGTGGACTTCTTGTTTGATCGTTCTAGGGTTTTGACACTTCCTTCAAGATGATGAAGTAGCCTTTGTATTCAAATTTCCTTGGAGATGAGAGGATATTATTGATTCTTTGATGCCCTTGATATCCTTCTAGAACCTTGATATTTGAGAGCTTCACTGACCCTTATTGAGCTTCCCTTCCTTGACTTGTTACCTTAACTATGATACCATGTTGAGAAATCTATGGAAAAGAGATGAGATGATTTATCTAGCAATGATAACTACTTGTAAATACTTTTTAATTTTCTTAATTAGTTTATTCTTGACATGATTATTATTATGTGTTCTTATTTCATAAAAAAAACTACCATATCATAAAGAACAATTAGACAAAGGACACAATATGTAGGCTATCTTCTAGGGTCACAAGATCTCCAATCTTGAGAGGAAAACCCAAACAAATTCTTCTTCTTATAGAATCTTCAATTGATGAATTCCAAGACCTAGACCCTTGACCAACAACCCCTCCAAGACCAAGTCAATGCTTCCTCTACATGAAATTATTCTTCTCCAAGTCAACGCTAGTCAAACCTTTGTCACAACTTCAGATTTTGGCCGTAACTCAAAATTTTTGCTAATTATTGCAGACTTGCAATTTTCAGCTCCTTCTACAGAAACCCTAGATCACACGTGTGGATGTATTATGGTTCGATTTGTGTTATGCTTTAGGTATGTTCTATGCTAGAGCAATTTATTTTAATTTTCCAATATCTCTTCCAGTTTAGCAATCACATTAGCATTAAAGTAAACTACAGATATAACTTAAATATAAATCGCAAAAGACAAGCCAAGACAAGAGGACACAAGATGTGGTGCTAGCCAGGGAGAAACCCTAGAATGTGGGGAAGCACTTGATCAATTCTTCTTCTATGTTCTTCAAAGTTCAGTAGAGAAAGTGAGAGAGATAGTACATTTACAATAGAAGTCAACACTTTGACTTTTGATATCTGCAGAGATCAGTTGAAGAAATATTGCATCAACTGATTCTCTACGGTGACTCCTTCACCTATCATATTGCTGCCTCTCATTCTTTTGGAACACATAACCATGTGACACCATGTTGTACTGTCACATGTGTTGAAACTAGATGACTGAGCTGCTCTCATCTTCATGCTGCTAATCATGCTGCATCTTCCATGGTCTTATTCATCATCAACCTGCCCATGCTCATATCATCATGCATCATTATGCTGCCCATACATTATGCTACTCATGATGCTGCCCATACTCATATCATCATGCATCATTATGTTTCTCATGATGCTGCCCATACTCATATCATCATGCATCATTACGCTGCCCATACATTTATGCTGCTCATGATGCTGCCCATACATTATGCTACTCATGATGCTGCCCATACATTATGTTGCTCATGATCATTATGCTGCTCATGATGCTGCCCATACATTATGCTACTCATGATGCTGCCCATACATTATGTTGCTCATGATCATTATGCTGCTCATGATGCTGCCCATACATTATGCTACTCATGATGCTGCCCATACATTATGTTGCTCATGATCATTATGCTGCTCATGATGCTGCCCATACATTATGCTGCTCATGCCCATGTATGTTGTCTGCCATATTATACATAGTGTGTCTCCCATGCCATGCCATGCCATGCCATGTCAATGAATAGATTATACCATTGTCTGCTATATGCATCAACATTACTGCCCATGAAGTCATAGTACCTGAATAGGTCATAATATTGAGCTGTAGATGAGATCACTGTTATTATGGAAGTGGCTATATGTTAATCCATGAACATAGGATGAATATGTCTCTATGTGAACATATCTCCCATGACTGCGAGAACATATCTTATATGACTGTGAGAACATATCTCTATAAACAACGTATAACATCTACTTTGAACAACGTGTCACATCCACTATGAACAATGTATAAGTACAGTGTATAACATCCACTTATAACTGCATATAACATGTCCTATTACAACATATATGAGTCTCCTTGATCTGCGTATTAGTGTCATGATTGACTGCGTATGAGCCTTCATGACTTGCGTAGAATCTCCATGATTTGCATGTAAGTATCATCAATGACTAGCGTATTAGGCTTGTTTGTACTGTGGCTAGGTTTGAGGTTTCCATGTTGTTCATACATATAGTTGCATATGTATCCCTTGAATGTTGTGCATATATATATCTCCATGCTGTGCCATTTTAGCGTATATATATCTCCATGAATTAGGGTATTACGTTAACTGTGACTAGGGCTTCTTCTACAGCTAGGGCATTCTTCATTAGTGTCTCTCCTTCACCAAAAACCCAAGACGTGGAGAGGACATCACATGAAGAATGTATATTCAAATGAATTCAAGTTCTTGCCAATTTATACTAAAATGTAGATGATGAATAGGCATGTCTATTGGGCTTCTGAGCCTACTCAAGTTGCTGGTCGGCTTGATAATAATTCCATAATCAAAATAAATTCATATCTCCATAAATACTTATCGGAATTGGATGATCTTTAGATCAATCCTACACCTCTCGATGAGAGGGATCCAATAAAAATATCAGCTACCATAAATAAATTGACCCACATGGAGTTTGGCCCTAGTTTCCAATTTTAACACTCCCTCTCAACTAGGGAGAACTCCATTCGCTGATCCATAAGTCCTAACTGTACTATCTCTGCCATCAGTGCCCTTGCACTGCTCTGCTTAGTTCTACTCAGCTCTGCTCAACTCTGCTAGCTCTTCTTAGCTCTGTTCTCTCTGCTCAGCTCTGCTGGCTTTGTTATGATCTTCTCAGCTCTACTCAGCTCTGCTAGCTCTACTCTGCTATGCTTAGCTCCGTTGAACCATGAAGAAGAAGAATCGATCGAGAATGTCTCATACCATTCTCCACTGACCCGAATTCAGTCTTAGGGTGCATACCACTGGTCCCAGACCAGTCTCAACTGACCCAAAGTCAGCGTCATAGTGGGTACCACTCCTACTACTAGTCCCAGACTAGTCCTCCACTGACCCAAAGTCAATCTCAGAGTATGTACACTAGTCCAACACCAGTCTCAACTGACTCGAAGTTAGTGTCATGGTAGGTACAACTCCTACCACTGGTCCCAGACCAGTATCATTGATCCTAGATCAATGAAGGTCATCCTAGCATAGGGAGTACGATAGATATAGTGATGCATCCATCGGTACTACTATGGTCCCTATCCTCATTTCCCTGCTCATTGATCAGATGAGAGGTGCTTCCCAAGAGTCCCAGACTGCATGGGTAGGATGCCTTGATAGGAGAACTAATCATGCTGCTACACAATCATCATGGAGAACACATCATCTAGACTTCACAGGATAACTAATCATCCTGCTACATAGGAGAACGAATCATCCTATCCCACAAGAGAGCGAATCATCTTGTTCCACAAGAGAGAGAATCATCCTATTCATAGGATAGCGAATCATCTTGTCCATAGGAGAGCGAATCATCCTCTCCCACAAGAGAGCGAATCATCTTGTCCCACAAGAGAGCGAATCATCTTGTTCACAGGAGAGTGCATCATCCTATCCCACAAGGGAGCGAATCATATTGTTCCACAAGAGAGAAAATCATCTTGTTCACAGGAGAGCGAATCATCCTATCCACAGGAGAGCAAATCATCCTGTCCCATAAGAGAGTGAATCATCTTGTCCCAGTGCACCACTAGGGGAGGGTGAGTCACCTTGTGGTCGTATGTTGCTCCAATAAGAACTGCAAGCCCCTAGAGCTCCTAGAGATCAATGTATGCAACATGCAGGACCCTTTTACAAGGGTCTCTCGACGACTCCAAGTCGTTCAGGAAAATCACAAATTTGATCTTTCCCCAAGGCTCTGACAAAGTGTAGCGACCTGTACATCATCTCAGTGCGGTGGAGCCTCCCTGCTCATTGACTTACCATATCCCAGATAAGGTAGTATATGATGTCTATCTGCTGGAGCAATCATTGAATACGAGATTCCTCAATAATCGAATCCCACCTCTGGTTGTCACAGAGAATCACAGTGGTATTCATCATGTGTACAATCAGCTCACTTAAGAGCTTCCACAGCCAAGCAACTTCATACGAGGTTATACTCGTAGTTATGTACCCGGTCTCGGTGGTGCTTATAACAACTAACTTCTGCTTCCTGCTCATCCATGATATCAAAGTAGAATCCAAAGAGAAACATCACTAAGAAGTGCTCTAGTGATCCTCTACACTGCCTACCTAGTCAACATTCTAACAATCATGCAGTTTTCATATTTTCGGCAGTGTATCTCAATCCATGAGAGATTGTGCCCCGAAGATATCTCAGAATATTCTTGGCACCAATCCAGTGAGGCTCAACCAAATATGAGCTCACCATGCTAACTACAAAACATATGTCTGGAATCCAACTCCCTCTTACTTTTGCAAATGAGAGGGTCTGCACTTGTCAGAAATAGTTTGTCCGTATAAGGTGCCGATATGAGAGGTCTATCATCCACAACCTTTGGGTAATGGTTTGGATTGGTTTCACTCCCAATGAATCTCAACTTCATCAAACAGCTATCAATCCTCTCATACTATGCTCGGGATGATTTTCTTCAAGCCATAAAGGGCATTCTTCCACCTGTATACGTGAGATTCCTATTCATGAATCTCAAACTCTGCGGGTTATTCCAAACTTGTCGACTTGCTACATGAGGGGAATGGTCCCCTTGTAAGATTTTCCTTCAGTACATCTCAGACATTTACTTTCATGCTCCTTTTGAATTCAGGCTTCCCTGTCACCATCTAACTCACAGACCTTCGGTGCTACATGACAATGGACATGGTCCCTAGTGGACTTCCTACAATTTGATACAACCCTGAACTCAAAAACATCTTCGAAAATTCTATTTCCAAATACATACCTTTCCATCGATGAGTGCCACCCTGAAACCTTTGACTTCCATTTCGGAGATGGACACCATGTTCTTCTTGCGATCAGGTACATAAAAGTGATTCGGGGTTCCTTGCTTTCTTTGAAGAGTCGAACATTTCCTTGATGACCTGCATTACCAGTCATTCCTTTGATCATTGAAGATGTCCCTGGAATGATTTTTATCTTCATCAAGAGATGTGTCTCTACCATTCGGACACTCCTTCGCATAATGGATGAACTTATTGCAACCAAGGCATCTGCCTTTCCTTCCACCCTTAGATCTGAACTTCCCAATGAAGTGATCTTTAGATGGGCCATCAGAAACTTCCGCTACACCATTATGATAATATGCTCTACTTCGACTTCACCCTTTATGAACTTAGAAGAGAGATGTGGAACCCATTGATCCTTTTGTCTTGTCCCTATTGTCTTTGGTGATTGCTCTTTCACTCTTGCTTGGGCATTGTATTCACCTCAGCTCTGATTCCATGTTAAGTTTCAGGTATGTTCTATGCTAGAGAAATTTATTTTAATTTTCCAATATCTTTTCCAGTTTAGAAATCACATCAACATTAAAGTAAACTACAAATATAACTTAAATATAAATCGCAGAAGACAAGCCAAGACAAGAGGACACAAGATGTGGTGCTAGCCAGGGACAAACCCCAGAATGTGGGGAAACCCTTGATCAATTCTTCTTTTATGTTCTTCAAAGTTCAATAGAGAAAGTGAGAGAAATAGTACATTTACAATAGAAGTCAACACTTTGAATTTTGATATCTACAGAGATCATTTGAAGACATATTGCTTCAACTGATTCTCTAAGGTGACTCCTTCACCTATCATAGTGCTTCCTATCGTTCTTTTGCAACACATAACCATGTGACACCATGCTGTATTGTCACATGTGTTGAACCTAGATGACTGAGCTGCTCTCATCTTCATGCTGATCATCATGATGCATCTTCCATGGTCTTATTCATCATCAAGTTTCCCATGCTCATATCATCATGCATCATTATGCTGGCCATACATTATGCTGCTCATGATGTTGCCCATACTCATATCATCATGCATCATTATGCTGCCCATACATTATGATGCTCATGATGCTGCCCATACATTATGCTGCTCATGCCCATGTATGTTGTCTACCAAATTATACATAGTGTGTGTTCCATGCCATGCCATGCCATGCCATGTCAATGAATAGATTATAGCATTGACTGCTATATGCATCAACATTACTGCCCATCAAGTCATAGTACCTGAATAGGTCATAATATTGAGCTGCAGATGAGATCACTATTATTATGGCAGTGGCTATATGTTAATCCATGAGCAGAGGATGAACATGTCTCTGCGTGAACATATCTCTCATGACTGCAAGAACATATCTTATATGACTGTGAGAACATATCTCTATGAACAACGTATAACATCTTCTTTGAACAACGTGTCACATCCACTATGAACAACGTATAAGTACAGTGTATAACATCCACTTAGAACTGTGTATAAAATGTCCTATAACAGTGTATATGAGTCTTCCCGGTCTGCGTATTAGTGTCATCATTGACTGCATATGAGTCTTCATGACCTGCGTAGAATCTCCATGATCTGCATATAAGTATCATCAATGACCAACGTATTAGGCTTGTTTGTACTGCGGCTAGGTTTGAGGTTTCCATGTTGTTCATACATATAGCTGCGTATGTAACCCTTGAATGCTATGCGTATATATATCTCCATGTTGTGCCATTTTAGCATATATATATCTCCATGAATTAGGGTATTACGTTGACTGTGACAAGGGCTTCATCTACAGCTAGGGCATTCTTCATTAGTGTCTCTCCTTCACCAAAAACCGAAGACGTGGAGAGGAGATGACATGAAGAATGTGTATTCAAATGAATTCAAGTCCTTGCCAATTTATACTAAAACATAGATGATGAATAGGCATGTCTATTGGGCTTCTGAGCCTACTCAAGTTGCTGGTCGGCTTGATAATAATTCCATAATCAAAATAAATTCATCTCTCTATAAATACTTATTGGAATCAGATGATATTTAGATCAATCCTACACCTCTCGATGAGAGGGATCCAATAAAAATATCAATTGCCATAAATAAGCTGACCCACATGGAGTTTGGCCCTAGTTGCCAATTTTAACAATTTGGCTCTTTCTGACTTCGATTGGCCTTCTCTTCTCTTTTGGACTATTTGTCTTGTCAAATTGACCTTCCTTGATCCAAACTTCGACTTCTTTTGAGAGATAGTAATTTTGGCTTCTATTGCAACAAAATGATGCCCTAATATTTACACGTGTGTATGAGATTTATCCCGAAAAATATCATAAATTATATCTCTATTCTTCCTCTCTCCTTCGCCGGGTATTAGGCTTATATTATTCTTTAGATCAAAATTATTCTATGCTTGAGTGAGTGTGTCTTTAGTGAGGCTGAGTTCCTCTTTATATAGTCCTTCTTGAGCCTTAAATAGGCTGATTTCACCTTCTGGAGAGGCCAACTGCTCCTTACTAGGCTGACTTGATCCTTTGCATTTATCAAGGTCTTGGAGGGGTATTTGACTTTGTTTTTGACTCATAAATTTTCTATAATATGTAACATGCCCAAGAAGGGTTATTCATACAATGAAACCCATGCCTCAAGAACATTAATAATAAATTTATTTTTCTCTTTTCATTGAATACATAAAATCAACATCACATATTCCATTGTGAAGACCAAACTTAGTTACATATTTTTACATATATGTCTTTTTTTAGGGTAGTTTTCTTGATTCTTAGTATTTTTTCATGCTCTATACACTTATGCTTTCATTTTTTGCAATTTTTTATTTTTATTTATTTATTTTATCTCTTTGCTATGAAAAGTCAAATTTCTTAGAAAAATCATGCTTTGTCATTGATTTTAAAAATTTTGAGGTGATTATCTTGCTTACATTGATACCCTTTTGAGAATTTCTTTTGAAATTTATTACTTTCCGAGAACAACGAAGTGGTGCATTTAATTTTAAGTTTTTAGGTGATTTGTAGAAAATCCATGTTTTGGTGTAATTTGTAACCAATATTTATTCTTGGTATATTTTCTTTGCTAAAATACTTTTGAACTTCTTATGGCATCATGCCCTAAGGTGTCTTCACTCATACAAGCCAAGATTAAAATGGATAGTTCTACATTGAAGAGTTTTTCCCCTTTCGACGTGAATTGTTAAATTTGTAGAGGATAATTTGAGCTCTCATGGTTGTAAACAAACTCCTATCACATATCTTTGTTCATAAAACAATAATTAAAATCTTAGAATTCGCTGCAACTCATTTTGGATGTGGAATCCAAACCTTTTTCTTCAGATCCACATGGATAAATCTCATTACCAAAATTTTATACTCATCCTTTCGATGCACTTGTGGATTGTGACATTACTACATTCTTTTCCACTTCCACTCTTTTTAATTCTCTTGATGATGTAAAAGTAAATGTATTTGACAATTTTGAGTAACACATTATTGATATTGATATCATTCCAAATTACTTTGCTATATGGGATATACATGAAAAGGTCTTGGAAAGCATGTTAGGGTTTTTTTCACCCCATTGAGCTTGTGTTTTGGCCATTTAGTCCAAACATTGGTTCCAATGCACACCTTCCCATATTTTAAGAACCTCTTTACACTGTTTTATTCACTATTATATACATATTTGGAATATATAAAATACTTTAATCAAATTGCAAAGGTGAAATCTTTCTCTCTTTATACATTGGTATTCACATTGTAAGCCCTCTTTTCATTATCCATTAGTGAACATGAAGAAGAGAGAATCTTGGTTTGATTCCCACCATCCAAATGTCTCGTGGTTAGATGCCCTTTGTGTTCGTCCTATAGATGGGTTTTTCTATGTTTAGGGACATTTTACCCAGGACTATTCTACCTTGTAGCAACATTTTACTCTTTTGGAGTTTTTCCTCATTTTGATGGAATTTTTCTCTGACATTATTTGGTGTTTGTTTCCTTTTCATGGAACACTCTGACATGTATCTTAACACCAATTTATGCTTGAATCTTTTTAATCCCTCTTAGAAAATCACTTGAGTACTGTCCCATGTTCTATGGATGGTAAATGGGGTAATGTAATAGACTTTAAAACTTAATAAATAAACCCTTAATATTCAATGATGTCAACACATTCACCATGAGTAACACAATAAGATAGAGAGAGGGTAACACCATCAATTATTATTTATGGAAGTCACTCCAAAAGCCACTCTCGTTACAAAACAATACATCCAACACACCTCCAATACAATGATATTCATGTATATTTAAATTTCTCATATGTTCTTAGTGGTCTATTCCAACATTATATTATTTCATTTTAATTAAATAGTGGGCCTATTTTTTACCCTTCAACTACCAAGTGCACATATTATATTGTTATGACTACATTACATTCATTATCCCCTAGTGTCTCCCTAGGCACTCCATATTATTTTCCCTATGTAAATTCCATATCCCTTGGCATGTTTCATTCTTGAAACATGAGAAAACAAGTATATAATATAACCTCCTAAACAATGTAGCCAATTGGTATTATGGTGAAATGTGGAATGGGGTCCAATTATGGCATTTCCTCCTCAATCTTGATTTTGTTTTTTCCATGGGATCCATATCTTTGTCATGCTACTCTAATATCTCCATGTATTTCTTTTACTCTTCCATGTGCCTCCATGATAGTTGTCTTTCTAATTCCATATTGACTTATAGTAAGTCTACCGATGCTCATGCCTTTGTCTTGATGAGTATTGATTCTCAGAGTTGTGTGAGATGATATACGACAACCTTGATTTTCAAATTATTATTTCTTTGACTTTTCAACATGTGGTTCCTTAACTTCTTATTCCTTTTGATGCCCTTCCTTTGGGTTTTCTTCAAGTGCTGATGTAGGCTCTTCTTTCGACACAACCCTATACTTTTCATCTATTGTGTAATTGAGTATTGCAAGTCGTTTTCTTGCAAGTATTTCTTTAGGGCCGCCTTGGGCCTTTCCTTCTTAGTAAGAGAAATATCTTGTACTCTTATTTTTTTTTTCTTGTACAATAGCTTCAAAGACTTCTTTTTCACATTAATATTAACTAATACTAACTAAGTCCATTCAAAGGATACCCTAAGACAATATCCACATCACATATATCTACACACACACACACACACATTTTTTTCTTGTACGACAACTTCAAAGACTTCTTTTTCACATTAATATTAACTAATACTAAGTGAGTCCATTCAAAGGATACCCTAAGACAATATCCACATCACATATACCTGCACACACACACACACACACATATAACATGAAAATTTGAATGCAATACATATTTGTGCATGGTAATATTCATATTTTTAAAAAATCGAACATATTTACCCTCAATATAGTATAGGCAGAAAAACCTTTAAGGCAAGGAAACACCATAAATTACTCTTATGGAAGAAATCATTCCACAAGCCATGCTTGATAGAAAACAATACATCAAACACACCTCTAATACAATGATACTCATGTATTCATACTTTCTCATAAGTAATCTTTGTAAATACAAGTTGGGCCAATTTATTACATTTCAACTACTAAGTGGTGTTACACAACATTTTGTCACTGTCCTTGTACTCCCCATTCCTTAATCCTGGAGGACCTCTACAGTGAACCCCACATGCTTTGCCTTCATGAAGAAACTCCCATTATGTCCCTCTTCATGAGCAGATTAATTCCCTTTTTCACCATTTCCCCTGAAACTTATGTTTTGCCTAGTTTACAAGACCAATGCTAATGACCTTTGTCTCCCTGCATCGATGTGCAAAGATTAGCATTATCCCTAGCGCCGACCGGAGTGACTGAGCTGTGTTCCAGTTGCATTGGTCCTATTATGGAAATTTTTTTAAATTAAGAGCCGAAGCTTCCAGCTCTATAAGCTTCGTAACGGAAGTCTGGTAAATGGTTTGGCCGGATGGGGTCGAGGATGTTAGTTTGGGCTCCTTTCCCCTATAATGATGGAACTACCTCAAGGGATAAGACCTTCTCCCATGAGGAGTGAATCCATCTCCCATCCATTCATCCTATATAAACCTCCCTTCTTCCCAAGCACAAGCTAGTGTTTTTTTTTCCGAATAAAAAGCGAACTTTTTATTAAGAAAATAAAAAGTTACATTGCATATGCTGTAAGCATTTCTGATACTTCTGATGACTGCTATTCAATCACTTAAGAGACAACAACTTTCTGCCTTTTTGACTGACTGACCTCTGAAATTGTATCATAGACCGCTAATATAGTATTCAGATTTTGACTGAATGACCATCCTCTCTTTAGGAGGCATCCAAAATTTGACCAAAAAAGATCTTAGGGTCTCCTTTAAGGAAGGAAAACAACCCTATACAGATCTGTATATTCATTGTATCGAATTGATAAACAAAAAAGAGAGATTGACTGTTTCTGTTGAGAAATTACATTAAAAACTATATATAAACTAAGTTTAAATCAGAGACTGCAAAAGCATAACAAAAGAGATAATAGAGATCGCTGTCACTGGTGGTGATCAAAGGGTGGCTGTTCGGAAGAATAAGTCTGCCCCTGCCGGTCTTCTACTACTTTCCAGGTTCCCATAGCCTGCTGTAGACCTTCCTTAGAAAGCTGGTCTGCTGTAGCATTGCTGTCCCTGTAAATATGACATATGATGAGGCTGTTAAATGATAATTTTAGGACCTGCAGTTCTTCCAACAATGTCTTGAGAATTTGATTTTTGCATGAGCTTTTCCCATTGACCCAATTTATGACATTTAAAGAATCTCTGAAAATCTGAATTGAGAAGATGTTTCTTTGAAGGAGCCAACAGAGGAGAAAACGCAGAGCTAACAACTTGGCAAAATTGTTAGATCCTGACCCTAAACCTACAGATGCTTTTAAAGTATGATCAACATTTAAGTGAATAATCATTCTTGCACCAGCCCTGTTATTTTGAGATGCTCCATCAAAAAAAGCCCAGGGGATGCCTTCCTGGATGATTACAAGCTTGTGATGAGTGTGGTGATTTTGTATTTCTGGAACAGGGATGGATGAGTAAATGGCGGAACAGTTAATTGCAGTGACATTTACCGGCATTTCCTTGTCTTGAAATAGGCTCCTATTCCTGGCTATCCAAACTCCCCAAAAAAAATGAGAGGAAGGTTTCTCATATTCCCCTCAGGGTATTTTTGCCACCACCTTCTCCAAACATCTTCCAAGGATTCGATCCCCCACTCTGCCTTGATGTTTAGCAATCTGCTTTCCTCCCCCCAAATCTTTTTTGTTTCTGAACAGAAAATAAAAAGATGATTGATTGTTTCCTCTTCAGACTTGCACAAAGGACACATCCCTGGGCCAACCATATACCTTGATTGAAGAATATCCCATGTTGGTACTTTTCTTTTTAGCAGACACCAGAAAAAAATCCTAGCCTTGGCTGGACACTTTAGCTTCCAAATGTGCTTCGACCACCACTCTGGGTCACCCCATCCTTTTCTTGACATTATGAATTTATATCCACACTTTGGAGAGTATTCTCCTGATTCTCCATGAGCCCATATCAGCATATCTGTATCATTTTTTAACCTGACATTGGATCGTTTGAGCTCTTGGATGTATGAACTCCATTCATTTCTCCACCTGATGTTTATTCCTAGATATTCCCCGTCTTTCCAAGCCTGTCCCCACATAGTAGAGTGACCTGTCTTCTCCACCTGATTTAGAGTAAAAATGCCCTTGCTTCCCAAACGTCTGATAATCCCAGGGGATAATGCAAAGTTTTCATTACAGCCTACCCATGGATCCAAGCCTATCCTCAAATTCCTTCCATTTCCTATCTTCCACGCCAGACCTTGTTCAATCACTGTGAATGCCTCCACCGTAGCTTTCCAGATGACTGAAACATTCTTCTTATTCTTAGCAGTGCTCCTTATCCAATCTTCCAATGAGGTTGGTTCTATATATTTCCTTTTAACCACTTTAGTCCATAAATTTTCCTTCGAAATTAACCGCCACCCTGATTTAGCTGCCAGGGAGAGACTAAAATGAGGGAGCCTTTTTATCCCCCAACCTCCCCATTCCTTCGGTCTTGCCAACTTGTCCCAGGCCACCCAGGGAAGCACCGAGTTCTCTTTTGAGCCTTCCCACAAGAATCTATAGCAAATTCTTCTGATTTTCTCCAGAAATCCTTTAGGAACCCAGGTTAAAGCTACCCAATAGACTGGAATGGCCAAAAGCACAGATTTGATAAGGGTCATTCTACCAGCTCTGGAGAGCCATTTGAAGCTCCAATGAGTAATTCTGGATTCTATCTTGGCTATTAGCCAGTTCCAGTCCTCTTTTTTGTATGCGGCTGGTTTTAGCCAAAACCCCAAGTATTTGAAAGGGGAATCCATAGAGCTGTATTGAAAAGGAAACATATTTTGCAGAAGATTTCTTTCCCAACTATCCATTCTTGCCACATACAGCTGAGATTTCCTAGAATTTATCTGCATACCAGTTGCTTTCAGAAACAAATCTAGAATGGATTTTAATTCCTTAAGTTCGCTAGGAGCTCCATTTGAGAAGATCAATATATCATCAACAAAAAGGAGATGAGAGATAAGAAGATTTGTTGCTACCTCAATACCTCTTACCTTCCCTTCCCTTCTAGCCTTTTGAATCAACCTGCTTAAGCCTTCTGCCACTAATAGAAACAACAGTGGAGATAAAGGGCATCCTTGCCTTAAGCCTCTTTGACCTCTGAAGAAAGGTGATGCTGCTCCGTTGATTAGAACTGCATAGCTGACATTTGAGATGCATCCCATGATCCAATTGATAAATTCATGTTTGAAGCCCAAGTGAGTTAGAAGCAGCCGAATATAAATCCAATTGATTCGATCATATGCTTTGGATAGATCGATTTTTAATACGACACCCTTCTTTTTCTTTTGTCTAACACTGTGTAAAACTTCTTGGGCTACCCCGATGGCCTCATGAATTTGTCTTCCTTTTAAGAATCCAAACTGCTCCATTGAGATGTGACTCGCCAGAATAGGATTGATTCTGTTAGCTATCACCTTGGCAATAATCTTATATATACAGTTGCATAAGGAGATCGGCCTAAAGTCCTCAAAATTCTCAGGAACTTCCTTCTTCGGAATGAGAGCTAGGAAGGTTGCATTGAATGGACTGTAGAATTCTCCTTTCTGTCTTGATTCTTCTATTACTTTAGTTATTTCTGCACCTATTAAATCAAAAAAATAGAGGAAGAGCTCTATAGTCCATCCGTCAAGCCCAAGACTTTTATCCTTAGCCATAGATTTCATGACAACCTCGACTTCCTCCTTGGTTATAGGACTTGACATCTCCTCTGCATCTTCCTCTTCAACAAATCTTGGAAAACACTGAGCTGTCTTTATTACCTCAGCGATGGTAGCCTCTCCCGGGTCGTCATATAAACTCTGGAAGAATCTCTGTCCGAAGCCTGAAAGAGATGTGAAAGTTCGAACCTCCCTCCCTTCTTCGTCTTTTAGACTCCATATGGTATTTTCAGATTTCCTTCCTTTTGCATAATTGTGAAAGAAGCTGGTGTTTTCATCCCCCACTTTTAACCAAATTGCTCTACTTTTGAGCCTCCATTCCTCTTATTTTGCCAAGATGATTTGGTTTTGAAGTTTTTCCAGATGTAGAATCCTTTCCTTTGAGGCCTGAGTAGCATATCCGTCCTCCTCTATGCTTTCCAATTTCCTCAGTTCTTCACTAATCCTGATCTGCTCCTCATTTTGCTTAACCTTCCTATCTTTTGCCCAGATAATAGTCGCTTTCTTCAATCTCTTGAGATTTTCCATGAACAGGAAACTTTTATCCTCTCTTGAGTTCCTATCCGGATGAATCCAAGTTTCTTTGAAGAGATTGATATATGAAGAATCTTGCAACCATGAGGAATTAAATTTAAAAGGTGTAGGGGGCTTTGGGGGAGGGAAGGGGAGATCTAAAAAGATAGGGAAATGATCAGAGGAACCTATTTCTTCAACCCATTGCCTGAGGATAGGAACCTTTGAAACTAAATCTTCAGAAATGAGAAAATGATCCAATCTTTTCGCCACTCTAGCCTCCCCTACTCTTCGATTCCTCCAGGTCGGCTTGAGTTTAATCAGGTTAGCATCTATGAGGTTGTTTACTGTTAGGAGATTTATGAAAAATTCCGTCAATGGGTCTTCCCTGGCCAAAGGACCCCAAGCCTCCACTCTCCCAACAGAAAAATTTAGGTCTCCTCCCAATACCAAATAGGTAGACTTCATCAAGGATTTGGGCATCAGTTCATTCCAGAAAATCTCCCTTCCTTGACAAGGTCCATATACATTAATAATGATGATAGGCAAAGCAAACTCAAGGGAAAGGATTTCCATGCCCATCACTTGCTTCATCCCCCATTGATTTATCACTTTTATTCTCCCTTCCTTATAACCTATAGCCAGACCCCCTGAATGGCCCGCTGAGTCCACTGCTATGAACTTCCATCCTGGAAGGAGTGCGCTTAGATTCATTTCCACTTCAGCTCCTCTCCCTAAAGTCTCTTGCAGAAAAAGAATCTCTGATTTAGAATTTTGAATCCATTCTCTAAGAGCCAGTCTTTTAGGTTTACTGGCCAAACCCCTACAATTCCATGATGTCATAATCATTTAATGACATTTTCAGGGGTCTGCACCGCTCTAAGAACCCCAGTAATGGATTGTTGTTTCCCGTCAGCTACATCAAATTTTGCTTTTAATTTAGCCTTGGATAGATCCGATTTTCTTCCTCTTTTGTTTTTGGTATGGCCTTGAGGGGGCAACTGTCCTATACCTCCTACAGATCCTGACGGGCCAGGCTTACCACCCAGGGATCTAAGGTTGTAAGGACAAGGAGTATGAAGGACCGAGGAAACAGGGGGAGGCAAAACATCTTCACTATTCAGATCAAGGGAGGGCATAACAGCCGAAATGGATTCTATATCAGTTCCACCCAGTGATGCAGCGTTATTTTCAATTATGCCTTTCTTATGCTTGGAAGGGAGAGGAGAGATTAAATGCGGAGTATCTTTATTTTGATATGAAAAAAGAAAGGGTGATGGGGAGAAATATGAACACATATCCTTTCTTTTTCATTGGCTGAAGGATTTTGAGATGCTGTCGTCTCCCCTGCAATCTCCTCTTTAGCTTTTACAGGTTCCGAATCCATATCCTTGACCGATTCACTATGTTGGGGCGCTTCCTGAGCTTTCCCTTCCTGAAACCCCTCTGTCTCCATTCCTTCAACATTTTGGACCACGAATCCTTCCTTCTCCTGATTAAAGGGTGTTTGATTATAATCCTTTTCCCAATGAGTTGATGTCCTCTGAAATCGCCTTCTTCTCCTTGCCAAAGGACAACCCTTTGCTAGATGACCGTATACATGACATCTATGGCACCGAAAGGGAAAGTATTCGTAATCCAGGATCTGTTCAAAAACATAGTCTTTATACTGCAGATTTATTTTTTGAGCTAGGCCTCTGCTAGGGTTTAGCCTCACCAGGATCCGGGCCATTGCTTTGTTCCTGGTTTCTATGAATGACATATCAGTTTCTAGATAGGTGCCCAACCTATTCCCTATAGCTTTGAAGACTGATTCAACCCATAGAAAGGAGGGTAGTCCAGGAGCCCTTACCCAAACTGGATAGACGTCCGTTTTCTCATGAATGGCATCGAAAAGAGGGTTCCATTTCTTCAAAAACACTGGTATGTTCCCTATGGTCCAGTTCCTTTCAAGGACCCATTCAGCTGCCTCCCTATTTTCAAACTGGAACATGAACCATCCCTTTGCTAGGCTTGAAGCTTCAAACCCTTTGATTCTGTCAGACAAAAAATGTTGTTCTCCCCAAGCTTGCATAAACCCTGAGGAAAATTTCTTACCTCTCGCCCTGCCGACCAAGGTACATTCTGCCACCCCTAGGGATTCTTCTATTGATACATCCATGCCCAATATCAAATTTCCTTCCAATTCCTGTACGCCTATTGGCCTCTGGGTTTTCCGTTTCTCCCCTGTTTTCTTGTTCCCGGTAGCTGCCTCCCTTGCCTCCTTAATTGAGTCGTTCCACTTTGAATCTTCCTGGTCCAGTTTCGAAGGGGTTTTGTGCTCCGAGTGAGGCTGTTTGGAGAAAAAAGAAGGATCGGGTAGGGGGTCGATAGGGGATTGATTATTGACCTGTGTACCCTCAAAATCTTCAGAACCACCCGTTTGACAAGCAGGATGGGCTTCGAACTCTTCCACCAATTTTTCTTTAGAGAAACCCTGGTCTCTTGAAAAGGATACCCTGGAATCGCTGAAACCCTTCCAGGTCCCCTTGCACTTCCCATCCCAGAAAAAATCCCTAAATTTAGGATATCTTCTGTACCCCCTGAAGGGATATTCCCGGCCAAGAAAGGTTTTCCTTTACTTCCGAGGCTTTGAGGAAAATTTGCGAGCTGCCCCTCCTCAACCGCTCTGCCCGTCTGCTGAGAGAAAACCTGTTCCTGGAGCTTGAAGACATTCCTTTCACTGACCTTTGGGGTCTGCAGAGGAGAGGGTTTGGTCTCCGACGTTTTCTGCAGAAAGGACTCTGGCCTTGGAAGCTCGAAACCCCCAAAATATCGCTCAATGTTTTTCGCAGAAGGGTCTTTTCTCCATACAGATAAAATACCTTCCATTTTCGGATCCAGATCTACCAGTTCATTTGAGTTAACCATGGTTACTGTAGCCACTCCGAGGATGTCGCCGGAAACAGTCTTGGTGCCAGCGCAAAACCCTTTGTCCTTTGTTGTCTCAAGCGGAAACGGAAGAAGCTAACAGCGCAGAGCATAAAACCCCCCAGCTGTCCAACTAAACAATAATTTTTTAACCTCCAGCTGCCAGTATCCTGTCGCTGTCCTTCCTATGCCGACTCAAACATCCTGAAACCGTCTGCTGAAGACCTAACCAACCCCTGATCGTGGTTCTGACGGGAACCTCTGCTTCCAAACCCTCGCCATCCTATATGAAACATTATTGGTAGAAGAAAAAAGTAAAATTCGAGCACAAGATAGTGTTAATGTTGGTGTGCTAGTGCTATTTTGGTTTGGAGTAAACAACAAGCTATTCATATTTGTAGCTATCTAGTTGTGTGAGGGAGAAGTGTGATTTGGTTTGGAGTGAAGATTAAAGGGAAGAGCCTTAAAACTATTGTTGATTGAGGCCATCATGGAATGCTAGCAGAAGTTTGTGGGAACCTGGTCTTGTCAGAGGAGAACCACACCGTCAAGACAATGGTTGTAATCTCTTCTTGATATCAATATATATACAACTATCGATTGATTTCCTACATGATTTGTCATATTACATATTCATGGCTTAATGTTTCTTGACTTGTTAAGTAGGTTTAATTAAAATTTGTCTGTTATCACAATTTTTGTTTGCTGTTGTTTACTTGTTTCAAGTGATTGAAGAAGGAAGCGAGAGATAGATGGAGCGAGCAAGCAAAGACATCATCAAACGGAATAAGTGTACTAAGAGGTAGGTCCTCTTAATTGGTTCTAACTTAAGGAAATATTCCATAGAATGTATCAGTTTTGGCTAGACCCATTATCGGGCTAGAGGAATTTGTTTGTATCCGTGCTTATAATTTTACTTCACCACAAATTGGCGACTCCACTGGGGAGCCAATCCTTTTGTTTGTCTTGGATTTCATGGTTTCATGAGAACTTTTCTAATTACACTTTTTCCCTTTGGTTCTGTTTCTTTTCTCCTGCTTACTGGCCTAAGTTTGAAATTCATAGTAGCAGATCTGGTCTCTGTTTCAATTTTTTTGTTTTTTTTTTCTTAGCTTCCTCGATCATCGCGCTTAATCCGCTAACAGTTGCACCGATCAGCGTGATATGCTGAGGAACAGTTGCACCGACCAGCCTCTGGCGCTTGTTTTCAGTTAGGAAATCATGTTGGTGCTTGTAAGTGAAGATTAGGGTTTGACCCCAATCTTGGCCAGTGTGTTCTGCTCTTATGATTTTGACCCCGTAAGCCTTTTGGACCATTTTCTCCTTGACTAGAAAGCTACTTTTCATATGGTTTTGTTTGCTTGTTGGCTTATCATCTTTCTGCTTGATTTCTTGAGTCATTGGGTGCTCAGTGACACTAGGGAATCTAGTTAGTCATCCATTCATTTGTTTGTGGACTCAGTGAGTCGGGTTGTGGGTGTGCTTACTCCTTGCATTTCATTTTCGATCATTTTACGACTTTGACCTCTATTACACAAGTTTGGAAAGTTTTCGTTTGCTTGTCTAAACGTTTCTTTTCTGGCATGGATCACGTTTCTTGTCTTGTTGTTGGTAAAGTCGATGTTTCATTAGTTTGAATGAGTTTCTATTTTCATGTCTTCATCTGCTTGAAGAGCTTATTGTCTTGAAAATTTTTTCATTGAAGAGTTGTATGCGAAAAGTTTATTTCGTTGTTTCATGAAAAAGTATGAAATTCTAGTTTGTTACATCATTGTGCTACGATAAATTGCATCACTGAAAGAATATAATTGCATTGGCATTTGGAAAAGGAAAAGAACTCTTTTTCTTTTGAAAGGACTATTAGATATGTGCTTGTCAGGAAATTAGGAATTAGAATGCATTTTTCATTGGTTTATTTAAAAAAAAAAGTAAGGTAGTGAAAGATCATTTCACTTTCAGTTGCTTGATTGTTTGCATTTTATTGAGTAGTTTCTACCCCCTCTAGTGTAGCATTTCATCAACTTGAAAGGGTCTTGTCTCATTTAGTTTCATTTAAGGTTTTTCAAGTCACATCGTTAAGTCCTGGAAATTGAAACATAACTCAAGATAAACTTTAAAATGAATTCAATTAACCTAAGGCACATTTGACATTTAACGATCATATCTAGAAGGTCTAGGCTAGAGACGTGTTCTGGCGTCTTTAAATGTAGTAGCTGTCGTTAGCTTCAACATTAGACAACGCTAGTACAAATTTGTGCTCCCCGTATCGTCGATTCTATAATGGGAGAGCCCTCTAGGCTGCAATCCTTTATCCTTAGGAAGCCGAGTCAGCCGCCTTGCAAACATGATACACCGAACACATCATTCAGGGAGATTTCCTACTCATACTTCTCGGTTCACTGGGAGTTATTCTACAATTCACGGTTTCCTGGTAATCTTGTTTACCTAGATCATCCATAACAGTAATTTGATATTTTTGACTCATTAAACTTAAAATATCGTTTGAGCACTTGTCCTTTCGAGCTCGTTTCCAATCGAAAGCAATAGAGTCATCTTTGTTTCTTTCTTGACTCTTAAGAAATGAAAGAGCACCAGTCTTTTATGCGTCTTAATAATTGGTTGCCCAAGATCCAAAAATACCTTGTTAGTCTTTTTGAGACAAAATCATGAGTTTCCATTAAAGAACATTTTAAAGCCTTGAAATTAATTTTTCTGTCAACTAAGACAAGGTCATCGTGGCTGAACCATCTGGTTCACCCAATTCCTCTTCCTCTCCTCCATCTGAAAGATTGTTTGAGGAGCCATTTCCTGAGTTATCAGAGTCACTCGAGGACCAAGGTGTTGAACTTGGAATTGTTCTGAGTATTCAATCTTTTTCATCTCATCCTCCACCTACTTTCGATACTGGGTCATCTTTTGATCTTGGCCCGGAATCTCTGGACAATCCCGTTCAAACTCCTGAGGACTCACCGACCACAGACAATCAGCTTGGATTGGTAATCTATCCTCTGAATCCTTTGTTTGACCCTATTATGATATCACCGTAGTGTCCTTACAATTCGTACGACCAGCCAGTTGTTCCTTTGGAACTATCCCCTCGTACTTCTTCGACCATTCATCGTCGTTTGTTTCCAGACATGGAACCCGAAGGTGATGCTCCAGTCACCTCTTTCGAAGAGTCCAAATTTTCTATTCCACACACTGTCGAGGAGGAAGAGATCCCTTTTTGTCCTGAGGGTTTCCCCTATTCAGGGGGTATTCCAGCCAGTTTTCCACCCAACTATGTGTCTTTGTTGTAGTTGGTTTCAGGTACACCTAGTGCCTCATCAATTTACCATAACCCTGTTTGGGCTTCAAGCGCCATGCCTACCTCAGGTCCGTTTGTTGTGAACATGACTTCCCAATAGGCTGTTACCTAAGTCCCAGTGCAACCCACCGTTCTGAATACCCTTGTATCGTCAATCCCAGTTACACGTCAGGCACAACCGGTAGTTTTTAAGAATGTCTCTATCAATTCTTCTATCCCTCTAGTTAGTGGCCAGGCTGTGCCACCGCTTGGGGGGAAAAGCCTGAATGTTTATATGGTGTCAGGTACCACCAATGTGAGTGGCTCACAATCTCACATGCTTGGTATGAACCAGCCTTCTTCTGGTATTATTCACAACCCTGCTGATCCTACTGGATCAAGCAATGTCCAGTTCCAACAGGTTCAGAATCTCGTTGGTCTATCTGGATCAAGCAATGTTCAGTATCAGCAGCCCTATAGGACTCAAGTCATATAATAAACTCCTTACATTCCATATGGTTCTCAAGGAATGGTTAATCAACCTTACACCCTCCAATCTGGGCAGTACATTCAGCCTAGCTATGGGCATATTTAGTTCAAAAATTTCTCGAGCACTGTTCAAGTACCCTTGCAACAACAAGGATAACCTCTACAATAACAAGGGTAGCCTTTGTTACCACAAGAGAAACCATTTTTGCAGAAAGGGCTCTCCGCGCAACCGCAAGGGAAAATGATCCCGCATCAAGGTCAACTGCAACAACCATAAGGTCAACCCCTGCAACAGTTGCAGAAAACCATGTAGCAGCAGATGCAATATGCTTTGCACACCTCCTAGCCCATGTCCTCATAGGGCCAACCTCTGCAGCCTTAGGAACAAATTCTGCAACCACAAGTTCAACCCTTGCAACAACAAAACCAACCAGGGCAGCAACAACCCTTGTATACATATCAATAAGGTCAACCCTTGCAAGGGCAGGGTCAAGGTCAAGTCTTGTAGTAGCAGGCTCAAAATCCTAATTTCCTAGGACAACAGGTCTAGAATCCTACTGGCCATGGGCATTAGGTATAAAACCCTAACACCCTAGGTCACCAGATTCAAAATCCTTTTGGTCAAGGGCAACAGGTACAAAATCCCTATGACCAAGGGCAACAAGTGTATCAACCTTATGCCGAAGGACAACAGGTCCAAAATCCTCTTGTTCAGGGGCAACAAGTTCATCACTGGTATGTTAAAGGACAATAGGTCCAATATCCATATGTCCAAGGCCAACAGGTTCAACAGCCTTTGAACCCATACATTGCTTATCAAAAACCTAGGGCCAGACAGTTCCAAGGTATTCAAGGTCAAAATCCTCCCTATGGTCAAGCTAATCTGCAATGGAGGAAACTTTGGATGTGATATGGCCAAAATCCCCCACTATGGGGCCAAAATCCTTACTAGTAGGGATGGGCTCCTCCGTTCGGACTCGCTTATCGACCCCCCACGCATTTTAACACCTAATTACCATTCTTGGCTATACTTGAGTTGCCAAATGTATCTCGCCTTACGAATGATCGTATCCTTCATTTTCCATTCTGGCCTCCAGTGTCGTCCAAGATACCAAGTGATTTTCCAAAGTTCAATGGGAAAGCAAAAGAAGATCCCTAGGCCCATGTGATGACATATCACCTCTAGTGCTCGTCGAACTCCTATGTTGACGATTCCATTCGTCTCTATCTTTTCCAACGAACCCTCACGAGAATTGTAGCTAAGTGGTACATTGAGTTGCCTCAAAGTACTTACCACGACTTTAACTCTTTAGCCATGGCTTTCCTCATGCATTTTCAGTTGCTGGTTCACTATGAAACTAGCACGTATTTGCTCACATTGCTTAAGCAAGATACTGCGACACACATCTTTGATCACATCCATGAATGGAGACATAGATTTCACCTGATCAAATTTGAGAATGTTGATCAGTTGCTCACTGAATAGTTCACCAAATCATTTGTGGCCCCAATTTCTCGTGATAAAGCTATGGGTGGATGTGTTACTGAACAGTAGGCCATCTCTCGTGCCCAGTACTTGGATCTAGTTTACTCTTAGTCTGGCACTTCGTATGAGTTATTACCCTATGCTTCACGACCATCATTCGATCCCCCAACATCAAAGTCACAAGCTATACCTCCCGTTGATGGAGTCATTGGTTTAGTATCCCAGACCCTGCTAAATCTTCTTCCAAATAGAAGTCGGTCTCAAATGCTGTTCCTAATAGTTCATCCCAGAATCCACTTGGCCCTGGTAAAACCTCAGAGGTCCACGTTGTCCAGTCTACCACAGTGGACAAATCCTCGAAAGGAAAGAAGAAAGGAAAAGGCAAGGGTAAAGCTGATGCCCCAAAACAAGGTCCTCCCAAATTATCTACTGGTGAATCTTCACAACGAAAACCTAAGTATCCTTGCCTCATTTTCGAGGAAGATCACTACACTAAGGATTGTCCGCGATGATTCGAAGTTAGTCACTTGCTCAAAGGGACCCCTGCTATCCTCAAAGATTCGTTTCCGTCTCAGCAAATCAAAATGGTAGACCAACCTCAATCTGATTCCTCCGGATCTCAAGTGTTCATGATGAGTACGCCTATTAATGTGGCTACTAGATCGAAATATTATCAAATTCCTACTTCAACAGTTGGGAAAGAGAAAGAAGCCTCACCTTCTTCTTTTACCCCAAGTTCTGGCCCTCTGCATATTGAGCGCCCTAACCCTGATTCCACTATACGACCACCCTCTCGAGGTGTGTTGTAGAAATCCTCGTATAATCCTAACACTTTAGCTACTCAACACTACAATAGTGTTGAGGATTTGGCTCAGGTACTATCAGCCCTGTCAACTCTCGAGGTGCTCCAAAGCTTCCCATCACAGCGAAAATATTTGCTATAAGCTATTGGGGGCATCGATCCCACCGATTCCAATTTGATATGTTTTGATCTAGAGAACCATGTTCTGTGTCTCCCTCATCAGATTGCCTTTCTCATTCAAGTAATCATCAATGAGAAGACCATCCATCGGACTGTCATCGATTAAGGTGCTTCCACCTGCATCATGTCGACCACATGATGGAAGGCTATTGGTTTTCCTACTTTGAACCAATCTCCGAACACTTTGGAAGCTTTCGATGGGCACGATTCGTGACCCTTCGGTGTCTTACCTAACCTTTCCATCACTTTGGAAGGCAAGACAGTGCAAGTTGAGGTCAAAATTGTTGACGCCAATCTCAATTATAATATTCTACTCGGTCGAAGCTGGACCCATGCCATGCATGTTGTGGCCTCTTCTTTATTTCGTGTGATTCGTTTTCCCCATCAAGGGAAGATTGCCACTGTCGATCAGCTGTCTTTCTTTGCCTCTTCCTCCTTAGATGGCAATGTTCCGTATGTCAAGCACATAGGTGCTCCCTATGAGAGTGTGGGGTCAAGTCTTCTCAAAGATTCTGCCTTAATGGGAATTTTTCCACTCCCACCTCCTCATGTTGCTTTTGTCAACATGATCTCGGTCAAATCTGATCCTTGCGTCATACCTTCACCAAACCTTGTTGATACCTAGAACGAGGTTATGCCGCTTAGTACAGCCAAAGTCAATTACGTGGAAATTTTTTTGGCTTCGAGTTCTACATCCTCTGATTCTTTTATGTCAAAGACCTCTCTCGATACGTACTCTCAATCCCCATGGCTTGGCACTTTGGAATTCACTGATCCCTTAGCCGAGACCTTCCTCGCTGATGAAGATATCATGGAAGTCATGTCTCTCAAGGAACCACCTTAGATCGATACTCATCATCGCTCCTCGTTCTTGTCTCGTCCGACAATCATGTCTACCATTTTCGAAGAGTCCTCTTCTTCGTTTCCACCATCGATCATCACTCATGAAGTATGGTTGGAAGGAAATTTGGGTAATATTACCCAAATGATGCTGATTGATATTTCTATCAAACCTGGTATCATTGAACATGTTCATATTGGGGTATCTTGTTCTCTAGACGAGATCAAGACATATACTCATCTATTTCAGGAATTCCGTGATGTGTTTGCGTGGTCCTACAAAGAAATGCCCGACATTGATCCTAGCATTGTAGTGCACGAAATACCAACTTATCTGCACGCGAAGCCCATTCGCCAACGGCTTCGCCCGGTGCACCCTAGGAAGGTCGCCACTATTAAGGGTGAAGTTCAAAAGCTTCTCAAAGATGGGTTCATTTATCCCATCCCCCTTATAGACTGGGTGTCCAATATTGTCTCGGTGACGAAAAACAAGGCATGATTCGTATTTGTGTTGATTATCGAGATCTCCATCGTGCCTATCCTAAAGACAACTATCCTACTCCCTTAATTGATCAAACCATTGATGAATGTTCCAGGAGCGAGATATTTTCCTTTATGGATGGTTTATCTGGTTACAACTAGATCAACATTGCATCGGCCGACCAAGAAAAGACAACTTTTATCTGTCCGTGGGGTACGTTCGCGTACAAAAATCTTCCTTTCGGCTTCAAAAATGTTGGGGCTACATTTCAATGAGCAATGTCCTATGCATTTCATGATATTCGCAACATTGTACAACCTTACTTGGATGACCTTCCTGCTTATTCTCGTAGGCGCCAAGATCACCCAGACCATCTTCAGTAGATTTTTCCGCATTGCAGACATTATAACATTCGGTTAAACCCACACAAATGTGTTTTCTGTGTAGAATCCGGGCGACTCGTCAGCTTCATTGTCTCCAAGGACGGTATTCACCTTGATCCGCTAAAAGTGGAGGCCATTGTAAATTTACCCCCTCCATCTTCACTGCACCAACTCCAGAGTTTGCAAGGAAAGGCCAACTTTCTCCGTCATTTTATACCCAATTATGCCAGGCTAGCCACATGATTTACCCGGTTGCTAAAACAAAGAATGCCCTTTGTTTGGGATGAGGTGGCCCAAAATCCTTTTGACGATCTCAAGGCCATCCTAGTAAATTCTCCTCTATTGCACCCGTCGGATTATTATCGAGATTACTTCCTTTACCTAGCCGCGGCCCCTAGCACCATTGTTATGGTCTTGGTCCAAGATGACGACGAAGGCAATGAACATGTGATCTACTACCTTAGTCGGAATCTCCTCAACACTGAAACACATTATGCACATGTCGAGAAGTTGGATTTGGCTATCGTCTAAGCTATTCAACGCTTTCGGCACTATATCCTTCTACGTACGACTATAGTGATTTATGAATGCAACCCCATGACCTATATCCTGACTCGTTAGTTGCTGGGGGTAAATATTCTAAATGGATCGTCATCCTGCAAGAATTTGATTTGGTATTTACTACTACCAAATCTAAGAAGTCACTCGTTTTTGCCAAATTAATTTGTTCCCTTCCCTCTAAGTCTCTTCCTACTGGTGCAGATGAACAACTTCTGGATGATACCCTCTTTCTGATTAGCACCCTCGATCCATGGTATGGTGATATCATCATGTATCTTCAGACGTCCACGTTTTGGTTTGCATTGACTAAAGATGACCGCCGAAGGATTCAACATCACTCCCAACCCTACCGTATTATCAATGATACTTTATACTGTGTCGATGTCGATTCAGTTCTTCGTCGATGCCTTACGATTGAGGAAGCTGAAAGAGTTCTCAATGATAGCCACTCCGGGGCCTGTGGTGGTCATATGTCTGGTTACACTACAACTCAAAAAATCCTTTGCGTTGGTTATTTCTGGCTGTTTATCTTCAAGGAATGCATTCTTACTGTTCACAAGTGCCACGAATGCCAAATTTACCAACGCAAGATGCGTGCCCCACCCACTCACCTACACCCTGTCATTACCATTGGTCCTTTTGCCAAATGAGGCATCGATTATATGACATGTAACCCTCGTTTGACTGAGGGGCATGGCTATATTATCGTCGTTGTGGATTATTTCACCAAATGGGAAGCGATGCCTACGTACTCTACAGACGGTAAGACAACAACTCAATTCCTTTTCAACCATGTTATTTCCAGGTTCGGCATATCTCAAGCCATTGTCACCGACCATGGCTTCCATTTCAGAGATTACATGATGGCTGAGCTGACACCTACATTTGGGTTGCGCCACGATGGCTCGGCCCCATATTATCCTCAGGCCAACGGCCAAGTTGAAGCTGTGAATAAAGTCTTGGTCAGAATGCTTTAGTGTACTGTTGGGATGCACAATTCAAATTGGCATCTCATGCTCTTTTTAGCTCTATGGGCCTACTGAACCTCAACTAAATACGTAACTGGTTTCACACCATTCCAACTAGTCTATGGTTTAGAAGCAACATTGTCGATCGAATGCGAGATTCCTTCACTTAAGTTAGCTTTTGAAATCCTCCATGAAATGTCACCTGAAGAGGAACACCTCTCATATTTAGAACGACTGGACGAGACTCGCCATCTCACCACCTTGGTCATTGAAGCACAAAAGAAATGGTTCAAATCCCATTTCGACCAGTCAGTCTCCCCTCGCGCATTCTCTGAGGGTGATTTGGTCTTACTATACAACCAAGATAATGATAAGCTAGGGGCAGGCAAATTCAAACCCATGTGGCATGGGCCCTACATTGTGAAACGCGTTTTGCAGAAAGGAGCCTGTGAGCTTATTGATTATGAAGGAAATCCTCTCAATAAGCCCCGAAACAGGCTTTACCTCAAGAAGTACTATGCTTAGGTCATCTTGCATGGTTACTTGTGTACATTAGTGTGTCATTCATTTTTGTGCAGTGTAGTTTTGAGTATTAGTTTTAAAACAACTTTCCTGTTTACTATGTTTTTCTTGCTTTGCAGATGTTTGTGACTCCCCATATTGGTTTTGCTGATGGTGCTTGTCGTAGTACCCGGAACCTATCATCCATGACATGGGCTATTTATGACCCTAACGGTGAGTTTATCGACCTTCAAGGTATCGTCTAGGTCGCACAACTAACAACATTGTGGAATACAGTGCAGCCATCGAATTGTTGTCAAAAGCCATTGCTCTTGGCATTAGAGAGTTGGTTGTCAACATGGATTCGCAGCTTGTCATCCTTCAAATCAACGGGAAATATTCTATCATAAACCCTCAATTATTGAGAATGTATCTCCATATCTGTCTATTGGAAAGACATTTTTATTACATTACATATCATCATATTCCTAGATTCATGAATACATTGACAGATGCATTAGCTAATCATGTGTTGGATAGGCATTTACGAAACATGTGAAAAGATAAAACAAACCATGTATACCATAGTAGACAAGAAAATACAACATATATATATGGTGATAATGTTTGATACATCAAAACCCCAAAATATAATATGTGTGTCCAAAATAACATCAGCGGCTCGCAGGCCTCATATATCTGTGGCACGCAGGCCTCAAAAAATGTAAGTGCTGGACCTAGGAACTAATCAACATGATGATCATGGTAGCATGATAAAGCTCGTGCAACACGAGTCAGCGATCAGTGGATCCAATCCGATACTCCCACAATGTGTCTCTGGGACTGACGTGGAATGTCTCCTACCCGAGCATACTCCAGGATGCCACAAGTTAACCCCTCAAGGTTCCTCGCGATCTCCTCCTCGTTGTCACTCGCTTCCTGATAAGGAGCGATAACATCAATAGGGCAAGGGACGCGCCTAGATATTGGGGACATCCCTGCAAGCTGCTCTGGTCCAACATCTGCATTAACAAGTGAAATGTTATAAGCACATATATGCCAAAAACAATTAAAAAAATCTTAAAACGAAAAAGTTGATTTTTTACCTTCATCGTCAAAATCCTCTCCATCTAGTAAGGGCATGTTCGGATCTCCACAGAAGTCGGTGCCACTGTATGGCCAATCCTCCATGCCGATATTTTGTCGTCATAACCATGAAAAGAATGCAGGTCGGTATGACATGTGTTGACACCCAGTGATCCTAGGCATCAAATGAATCCAATGGGCCATTTGCGGATCGCATGGCATAGGAGGATCTACCTCAGTCAGCTGATATTGGAACAGTGGTATCCATTCCAAGAAGAAGGTCATAAGCATAGATCCAAAGAAAAATTGCTTCAGATTCCCCACCTTAGCTTTGGAAAGCTAGCGCTTTATGTTGGTCTTCATGGCCTCAGCCCAGTTGAAGATCGTAGGAGCTGTACAGTCGATAGCATAAAGGAACTTCAACTTGTTGGTCTCATGCTCCGCTTGAGACCTCGCCATGCTTTTGATGGTCAATAGAAGCACTCTCAGTGTTAGATCCCGAACACTGGAAATCTCTATCTTCCCACTTTTGGATTTCAGGGCCTCAAGGTAGTGTTCAACAAGCAATGAAGATATGCTTGCCCCAATCAGTTGTGACCCATACAAGTCCACTGGTTCACCTTAGCGGGACAATCCAGTGATGAAGTATATATATGAAGTTTCCAACTCTAGCTCATGGTCACCAATGACAAATATCTCTTGATTAATGTCCTAAAGACTAGCCAGGTACAGAAGCAACTCGGGTTGGGCCCGCATCCCTGGCGTGAGAAAGAATTTGAGGAGCCAACAAGCCCTCAAAGCTTCCAAGAAATTTTAGTCATTCATTGCCTGGGTGTCAACATCCTCATGTTCTTGTTCTTTCCAGTGCACCATTTTTAGTGATTATGTCCTGCAAAAGCCATTAATTTGAGTCAACAATCATGTTTGGCCGATAAAATTTGAGTTCTAATGGTGTTTTTTTGAGGAAATAGGGTTTTTCCCTATTCATGGCACTGGCGTGCCTGTTTTAAAAATAGTTGCACCGACGACGTGACTGGCTTTGTTAATCACCCTCGACTGGCGTGATTTCGTGCCCAGAAGTCGAGCCGACCGAGGGCGAAAAAGATTTTACAAAACCCCCTCAGAAAACTAAAAAAATGGTTGAAAACAAAAATAAAGGACATGAAAATGGAGCTCAGGGCTTTGGCTTTTACCTGGAACTGGCGGCTCGGTGATTGACCTCCCTGATCTCCCGCAATCTGCTCTGGAACAATTAGGGAAAAAGTGAGTAAAATGTTTTCACAGCAAGGTAAAATGGTAAATGGTCAAAATATATTTACTTTTCTCCTTTTTATTAATTTTTTTCATGAAAATATCTGGTTTTTGTAAATATTTTAACCTATTTTGCCTCAAGAACTAGATAATACACTTTACCTTTTTGCACAGCGACAGGTGATGGATGTTCGATGATGATGATGAGTCACGTTTTAGCTCTTTTCTCAACTCGTTAAGCTCATATGAAAAGTTTTCTGAGTATTTTCCCTTTTGACTTGTAAAAGGAAATAAAATGGGGGGTCCACTTTCAAGCTCTTTTCCAGCCCTTTAAAAGCGAAAAGATGGCTGAGCCGTTGTCATTTTGAACTCGTTAACAGATGTAAAGCATCGTGTGCCCAGTATAAGTTTACCCCTTTTTCAGGCTGGGAGGCACTATTTATGAAGAAGGTACTCCTTGACTGAAATGGTCAAGCGGTTCTCTCAAGTATTGTTTTCTACCTTTTCGGGCTCGAGAGACACAAATGTATGAAAAGAGACCATGTGGAGTTTTCTTTTACGTATCTTTTTCAAACTCTCTAAACATGAAAAAGATACCGAGTTACACCTTTTTTAGACTCGTTAAACTATTAAACGACATCAGATTCGTCACCATGATGAACATGAGCTTCTCCTTCCTATGGCTCATTAAAATTACTAGGTCAGATTCATTCGAAGGATGAACTTACAGGGCAAGCATATGCTATCCCCTTTAAGCTTGGGATTAAAACAAATTGGGGTACCTGCTAGAAATGGTGGGGGAAAATTTGGAAATCTATCAGTTGTGTCAGCAACTCACTCTTGAACAAGACACTTTTTGCTTTGTGTTGGATTGGGATATCCTCCTTTATATCGTTGACCTTCCTGGGTTGGGCCGTTTATTTTTGCCTTCCATTTGATTTTTCCCACGTCATCATGACCACTGATCCTATGGATCCAAAAACTGCCAAACTTCCAATTGTATCACTGATATTTTCAAGAGTTGTCCTTCTGCAGTGACACTTACCTTTGTTTCTCTGTATCACCCAAAATCATTTTGCATCCTTTCATCTCGTGTCAATGTTCCCATTCGACTCGGTCACTTTCCGTCGACTTCAGCTCATTATCCAGAAGTTGACCGAGAGACTCCCTTCCAGTACCTTAGAGCTTACATGCCCTAATGGAAAGTTCTTTGCACTCGATGACAAGTTCACATCATTGGCTTTCAATCGAGTGATTTCACGGGTGTTTGACTTCAGTTCCTCTGTTCACATTCCGTGAATTTTGCTGATAGTACCTTGAGGACCATTGTCATTGTTGGTGGTTTCTCTTGCGCTTGTTAACATTTTACATCATTGACTGGTAATCAAGCGACTTTCTAGCATGTTCGACGTCAACACATCTATTCACATGTTAGAATTTGTACTTTGATCAGGTCGTGTTGGAGAGCGAGACCCTGGACTTAGATCACAAAATTCTAGGTTGCAAAGTGATGTGACATCGTTATGTTGATATGCATGTCTCTTTTAGATGGATGGCTGCGACCATACCATGAGTTATCAGATGTGATCCTTCTCATTATTGGATGGCTGCGACCATACCTTGGTTTCATTATGATCCTCTTTGACAGATGGTTGTACCCATACGTAGATCCATTTACATGATCATTCTTTGGATGGCTGCATCCATGCCACGATTCATGTATCATTTGACAGAGTTCTTAGTTATGTATATGTATTTGTACTTTCTTGTAGGTTTTCTGATGGCAGACTACGGTTCCCCGCATTGATTCATAAAGCATTTCATCCCTCACTCTAGCTCAGCCTTCATGCTTTAGGGGGCATCTGTTACACAAAATTTTGTCACTTTCCCTGTACTCCCCATTCCTTGATCCTGGAGGACCTCTACCATGAATCCCACATGATTTGCCTTCATGAAGAAACTCCCATTATGTCCCTCTTCATGAGAAGATCAATTCCCTTTTGCACCATTTCCCCTAAAACATCTGATTTTCCCAGTTTACAAGACTGACGCTAATGTCCTTTGTCTCCCCCGAGCCAATGTGCAAAGATTAGCGCTATCCCTAGCATTGACCAGACCGACTGAGCTGTGTTCCAGTTGGGCCGGTCCTATTATGGAATTTTTTTTTAAATTAAAGGCCAAAGCTTCCAACTCTAGAAGCTTCATAACAGAATTTTGGTAAATGGTTTGGCCGGATGGGGTCGAGGATGTCAGCTTGGGCTCCTTTCCCCTATTATGATGGAACTACCTCAAGGGATAAGACCTTCTCCCATGAGGAGTGGATCCATCTCCCATCCATTCATCCTATATAAACCTCCCTTCTTCCCAAGCACAAGCTAGTGTTAATGTTGGTGTGCTAGTGCAATTTTGGTTTGGAGTAAACAACAAGCTATTCATATTTGTAGCTATCTAGTTATGTGAGGGAGAAGTGTGATTTGGTTTGGAGTGAAGCTTAAAGGGAAGAGCCTTAAAACTATTGTTGCTTGAGGCCATCATGGAATGCTAGCAGAAGTGTGTGGGAACCTGGTCTTGTCAGAGGAGAACCACAATGTCAAGACAATGGTCGTAATATCTTCTTGATATCAATATATATACAACTATTGATTGATTTCCTACATGATTTGTCATCTTACATATTCATGGCTTAACGTTTCTTGACTTGTTAAGTAGGTTGAATTACAATTTGTCTGTTATCATGGTTGTTGTTGCAGTTTTTTACTTGTTTTAGGTGCTTGAAGAAGGAAGTGAGAGATAGCTGGAGTGAGCAAACAAGGACATCATCAAACATGATAAGCGTACTAAGAGGTAGGCCCTCTTAATTGGTTCTAACTTAAGGAAATCTTCCAAAGAATGTATCAGTTATGGCTAGACCCATTATCGGGCTAGAGGAATTTGTTTGTGTCCGTGCTTATAATTTTACTTCACCACAAGTGGGCTCTCATTAGTGTGGGCACATTGCATCTATTATCACATTGGCTACCTCCCTAGGCACCTCATATTATCCTCCCTAGGCACCCCATATTATCCTCCCTAGGTACATTACAAGTAAATTATTGGCTTTGATTATAGAGCATAAGGGGTTCAATAGAGTCAAACTTGTGATGTACCCAACTTCAATACATTCAACCACCTTGACAATGTTGATATTTGATTCTTTCATGAAATACTTTTGTTTGGCTTGTGTGCTAGCACACTTAGCACAAGTGACAAGAAATATCTAATGGAAGAATGCCCTACCTTGAGTACTGTTTTGGTCAAATGAGATTAAAAATGAACATTTCACTTTGAGAGAGCATTGTGGTGGCTTAATCATGAATATTCCCTTTGCAAAATAGGGATGTTTGTTGTGAAAAAGGATTTAAAAGATTCATAAAGTTATGGGAATTGCACATTATTTGAGGCATATTCCACATATTTGGAGGCATGTTTCTTATTTGAAACGGGTTTAGGATGATAACACTTTTTTTGAGTGACTTTTACATATTTGGAAGAAATATCTTTGTAAGAGGAGATGTTATGTGGAATTTTTGGCCCTCAATGAATAATAAACACATTCTTTAAAAGAATTTCATGAAAGATAAAGATGACAAGTGGTAGAATGAACTCATTTTATTCATTTAGAAGCCAAAATAAGTGCTACACTCCCAAAGGATTCTAGGGGCTGCTAAAAAGAAATATTTTATATGAAATGGGGTTTAATTTGAAAGATATAACTATAAGAGAATTCATTTGCTATGAATTAAATGATTGATTGTGTGGGAGATCCCCTCCAAGATTAGTCAAAAATACACTCAGAGGAAGAAGTCAAAAGGGATTTAATGTCATGTTTTTTGTTTCTTGGGTTGATTTGATGGTTGGAAATTATTACTACAAATTTGTTGTAATACTTTTTGTAGGACATTTTTCCTCCAACAAGGATGCTAGGGTTGAGGTGAAACCCTCCCTTCACCTTGCTATAATAAATGGGTATATTGAAGGGTATCAATTATAATGTTTGGGTTAATGTTGTGTTACCCCCAAAGGGATAACTACATTAGACACACTCCCACAAGGGTGTATGTGGCTGATTTGTCGAGCTTTATTGCTCACTCTCTCAAGATATAGACAAATTTTCTCATTCCTCTCCTTCACAAAGATGACTGTGCTAAGTTAGCTATGTATATTAGATGCTCCACCATCACTTCTTAGATTTCAGATGCATCTGTGGATGATATAGTTTGGTTACAAAATGTTCTATCTTGATATTCATGCATTGAATGCTTTATTTGAGTGTGGTGTTTTAACTTTGATATTGTGAAAATGGTAATATCTAAGGAAATTTGATAACACTTCATAATATTCTAGTTTTATTCTTTGCCTCATTAAACCATGAGGGACATGGTTTTCTTTTAGAAGTGTTGTCTTTTCTTGGGTTGGGTTGTATTATTGGGAAGCTAGTGAAGACGACATTTACATATCCCCAACCACACTTAACACCTTCTAATGTACCTCTTCACTCCATCTTGTTCATAAAAAATACTTTTCCCTTTCATGCAAAGATCACAAAAAGGTATAAATGAAGAAAAACCTAAGTCATTAAAGCCAAAATAAGATAAAAGTGGAGAGCACTAAATTAAAAGCCAAAAATGTAAGGCTTGATTGAATTCCACCTCACTATGAGGCTTTTCCCCCTAGTCCCTAGGTTTTCTATGCATGTCTCAAGAAGAAAGGGTTTTTTTCTATGAAACAAAAATCTAAAGAAAAGTAAAAAACAAGTACAAAGAAATAGTGTCAAGGAAAGTATCTCAAAGCTATTTCCGTCTTTAAAGGCTTCTATATGTAAATACCGAACTCTTGAAAGGTAGATGATCATGGATATAATGACACATGCATCTTTCATATACTTTGAAATCCATTTCATGAATTTTTTTTCCTTCACTTTCTTTGATTTCCATCACATTACCTACCTTTTAACTAGGGACCTAGAAACCACAATTTGTGTTAGGACTTGACACATCTATAAGGGTTAATTACTATTCCCCCATGGTAATACTTATAAAAATTATAAAACTAACCTTGTTATGTTTTGTTTGATGAATTCACCAAGACTATGCTACCTAATAGCACATTAAGGGAGGTGAAACACTTCAAGTGAGTTCCTTGAATTAGTAACCATGTACCATGTCTTGAGGTTCATGATGTTACATTGTGATCTTGGACCCTACATTGGGATCCATGTGCCTATTTTTAACCATATATGATGTACTTGGGATCCATGCCATTTGATTAGGAAATGTGTCATTGCATTGGAATCCCTGATGGTGTGTCGAGACATGATGAGGACACCACATCATGACACATGCCACCTGAATCACCCGAAGAGAGACTCATTTTCTAGTTGGATACATTGCTTATATGTTAGCATGATTACACCCCCCCTAGATATGTTATCATTGAGATTTCTCCCTAGAGAAAAATCCCTAGCCTTAGCAGGGGAAGAACCTAAGGAAACTATCAGGCAAGCTAGACAATGTCACATCCACAACCTTTCCCCTCACTTCTAGGTCTATGGATGGTTTCCCATTCTATGCAGGGGTTCCCTAGTCTTAATCTTATGCATATTGTTTATAATGAGTGAGAGTATGGTTTGGATTAAATGTTGACTTAGTTTTGAAGGGATTTGGTGCACTGTTGATTATTTGTATTTATTAAGTGAAATTTGGTGAAGTGTTTAGAACATGTCAACCATATGCTTTAAAAAGTGTGCTTGCAACAAATAAAAGATGCATGGAATAAAAGATGCATCCATGAATCTTTGATTCAATCCCACAAAAAAATTTAAATGTTGATCAAATAACACAAATTAAAAGTATGGATTTCTGGGCGGGAATTGGCGTATAGAAAGGGTATGTGTAGTATTATAACCCTCAAATACATTGATAATGGGGCTAATATGAGAGAGTAATCTTCCCATACATTGTTTTCTTTGCACACTAGTAGTTAGATGAATGATTGATTCATTTAGGAGACATAGTGGGACTTCTGATATACTCAAAGTATGTGGAAGTAATGTTTATGTTCAAGTTTGTCTCATGCAATACCACTCACATGGGTATCAATAGGGGTTACTTGGACCTCCAACAATGTGAGCCTTAAGCTCAATGTGTACCCTAAAAATTCTTGAGCTCCTTGTGTGTATGCCTCCCAAACCACAATTTTAAATGCCTAATGACATATTCTATTGTTTTTTTATTCAGAAAATCAGGGTAGGTCCACCCAAAGGGACCACACACCCCGGTCAAACTAATCTGGGCCTAACCCCAAGGGCGTTGAGGAGAATTAAACCCGTGACCTCCCAATGTCAAGGTGCTTTAGCAACTGGACCTTGACCAATTGAACTAACCCTCGGGGCTTAACGACAGATTCTGTTGTTATTTATAAACATTATAATACATCTCTAGCCTAATACAAGTGCAACAAGAGTAATTATTAACTTTATTTAATTGCAAGGTTCCATATATAAGTCATCATAAATTAAATCTTGCCAGTTTAGGAAACACAATATGAATTTATACACCAAATTTGTTGACCATGTTAAACATTTTTGTGTTTGTGTAACTATACTCCAACAATGTAACACGTAAATGCCATTCATGCAAAAATTATTATAGTATTTCTTGAGAATTCTTTGAGTTGGCAATGAAAATTACATGAAACATAATTGCAAATTAAATGATATGCTACTGTGAGATTATAAAGAAAATATTCCAGTTTCAAATCTTCCAAAATTAGAAGTAATAATCCATATTCAAGTGTTCAAATGCACTTAAACAACTAATTTATTGTCCCTTGAAAAATGAATTCATATGCCATTATGTAAAATGGTTAAAGGAATATAAATGAAACATCACATGTACTAAGAAAAGAACCAATCTCAAACATGCATTTGGGTTTCAATGCTCGAAGGCTATCGTTCAACTTCAATACCAAAAGTTCGTAAAAACAGAATTCCGCAAATTGCATTTATGTGCCCAAAACTTGATGTGTTCTATATATTAGTTGAGGTTAAAACTGACTAAATTGGTATGGGTATCAATTGAATTTTCATGAACCGAAAAATTGAATAAATAGACAATTTCACTCGCGAAAGCTTTAAATATGTATCACACTCGAAATATGACCACCGAGTAATTGTTTTAAAGTAACCTACGTAAATGGGAGTTATGGGGCACTAGTTCGAGGAGCGTACATCTATTCTCTCACTGGGATGGCTAAAACTCTGGCACGCAACTGGACTCCTACAACTGATGGCTTGTGGATCGTTCTGGCAAGAACTGGCAGGAGGATATTTGGATCGTGAATGCTCTCAGCTTCGAAAGAGTAAATGGCTGTTGTTTTGGGAAGAAAATCGAGTATCATTTTTTTTACAATGGACGGATGAATGGAAAATCACGTGGGTTTACTCAGTCATAGGAATATGGATATCTATATGTGTGTGTGAGAACGAGTAACGAGCTTCTTGTGTGTAAAGCGACTCCATGTCTTTAAATCGTGGTGACCTCAATTCCCTTCACGCTGGCTTGACTCGAACCAAATCAAGATATTGGGCATTGAAGAGACGACCTAGGAGGTGGAGGAATTGTCGGGACTGGTTGGAATCTGGCCAAAAAGATTTCAAGAAATTTTGCTGTAGCAATGTTTGAATCATATTTTTGATGGTAAAAATGGATTCAACCCCATAACTTAGATTTACAAAAATCTCTACCGGATTTTATCAAAATCTTGCCGGAATTTCCATGATTTTCAGGGCAAAAAAGCAAGTTGATTAGACTATTGCGGTGAGGAATAAAAAGGTATGTGATGTGGTTCACAAGTCCTTTCATTTTGACTCAACGTTTAACTATTAACCTTCATCCATTTTTTTTAAAGCAAAAGTGATTCCATTTCTTTGACCGTGACAAATATACATATTGGTTTGCCTTGGTTTGTTACTAGGGAAAACAAACCAATGGAAAACGTTTGTTAGTTATTCATTCATAGTGGCTTTAGCAAGCTATGGAGCTCATGAAATATACTATAAAATTGAACTTTCAAGAGCATAAACCATCAACTAGTCTTGGGGAAGTTTGATTCGTTAGCAAAAATTGGTTCTTTGTTGCTCCCTACTAAGTAGCCTAGATTAAGAGGGAGGCCTAAATGTGCCTCAATTCGTTGTAGTCTTCGATCCAGTCTATGTGCTTTGAGTTTAATTTCATCGAGCATTAGTAGGATTTCATCTCGTCCCTCATTATGATCTAATAAGACCCGTCTTGGAAGCATTGTCATGTGCCAATATATGTTTATGATGTACATATATTGGTTGAATCTACCCCATGTATGTCCTACATCCTGAACCTAATCTTCTATTTCACTGGGTATTTCCATGTGTGATAGGAAACCATGATTCCTTGCAATCTCCCATTTAGCGTTGGCTATATCCTCTTGAATATGTGGTGGTGTGTGGGTGCAAAATAGCTTGGCTGAGGAATTCACTCTCTGCTGGCCTTCATGGTTCCCCATTTCTATGTAATGTGCAACAACCCCTCAATTTTTGGCATGCTATTGAGGCATCGAGTGTCTCATACCAGGATTGAAAGCTAGAAGGGGTGTGGCATCGCCAAAATTAAAGCTTAGGAGGGGTGTAGCCAACCTTGTAGGAAAGCCCTGCAAGAATTGGCTTGATTATAGAAGGAAGAGGTGTAGATAGTGAATGTTGTGGGAGAGGGGTCTGGTGAGAGCAAACGCATGATGTCCCATGGTTTATTCGTAGCTATATGCAACTCTTAGTGACCAAGGAAGGGACTAGAGGAGAGGAAAGGGTGATGAAAATTGAACTCTAGAGAATGATAGAGGATAAACATGGGTGCACAATACTAGGGAGGAAATGAGTAAGCATGAGGGAGAGGTAACATAAAAATTAGAGGGAAGCCTTGCTCCAGAAGGAAACAACAAAAAAACACCATTGGAAAAGACATGGGAGGCGATTTAAACAAAAAATTACCACCTTCCTATAATGAATACTAAGAGTGGGAGCTAGAGGCCGTAAGTGGCCTTGATCCTTGGCCATATTGAACCTTGAACTAGAATTTACTCTTTGCCTCATGTAGAACCACACTTGTACACAAAGAAATTATCCTTTGCTGCGTGTGTGACTAATTCACACGATGAACTAGCCTGGTAATAACAAGCGTAGGGCCTGTAAATCAACACTAGTGAGATTGCTCTTTGAATTGATTACCATTTGTATCAACATTAAACTCTGCTTGCCATTGTGATCGCCCAAATTCATGGATGAGTGTGTCGATGTGTAGAAAATCCATGAAATTTTGCCACTGCTAATATCAACAATTTGAAATATAATTTCTTTTCATATAAACACATAATTTCCCTACTAAACTTTGCAGTGGAATAGGAACATAAATAAACACAATCACACAATTTTTTTTCCTAGGGAACCCAACTCGGAAAAACCTTTGCTTGTTTGAGAATTTTATTGATAGAAACTGAGCAATTGATATCTTACAGATACAACTTGTTTCTATCTGAAAAAAACCTTGTTTCCCCTATTACACAGTTTTTTGTCACACCTCCTGCACTTCCCTGTGACATACCCCGAAGTGCCCTAAACATGACAATTATACAGTATACTCATCCATGTATACAACTCAGATCCCTCCTTTAACTTCATTTGGAAAATGTCTTGAGCTTTCCCTGAAGAAATAGCTCTTAAAACCCTAAAATGAGAGTCATCGCTCTTATGAAGATCAAACCTGCGATGGCCGCTTGTTGCACCTTGTTTGACCTGTGATGGCATTGCTCTATTCCCTTTCATACTCGCGATGATCCCAAAAAGGTAATTTTCCCAAAGGAGATGAGAAGCTTCGTGATCTAGAAGCTTGCAGAGTGGCGAGTTGGAGTTGGTTTCGGATAGATGAGGTCGAATCCTACTAACTTGACCTCTTTGTATTATACCTATGAGCTACCTCCTTGAGATGTGGGCCTAATCCTATCTTTGGAGAAGTCCTAACTCCCTCTCCCAGCCTAAAAATTCCTCCTCTCCCATTCCCAAATAGTTGGTCAGGTTAGAGGTTGGGTTGGTCTATGTCTATTTGCACCCCTATGCTGAGATTGTGTCTAGAGGCTATTCATTAGACTTGGAGAAGGAGAGTTTGGAGATTTTCTTAGCTTGGACTTGGATTACCACTCAAGGAGATCCTTTCAACATCAAGGCTTTGGTTGTAAGCTTCCATTTATTTCCTAATAATATACAATTGTTGGTTCATCTTCCCAAAATATATGTTCATGTATTATTTGGCTTGACATTCCTTGATTAGTTAAGTAGGTTGTTATTGGATTTGCTATTGGTTTTGGCATGCTTTGTTGTGTCTTGATCACTTGTGTAGGTACATAAACATTGAGAGAAGTAGGAACAAGTCAGTGACACAAGCAGTTCGAGGCCCTCAACAAAGGAAATCAGAATAGCATCAAAACGCGGTAGGCCATCTCTTTTGTTTTTCTTTTCAATTATAACCTAGGAAAATGTCTAGTTGATTGTCACTTCAGTTGCTAGACCCAATCATTGGGCTAGAGGGATCGTCTCTGTCTGTAGAGAGGATTAATCTTGTCAACAAAATGGTGACTCTACTGGGGAACCTATAATCCTTTCCATCCAATCCTTCACCCTGATCTTTTGACTAGTTTGACCAACCATCGATTTTTTATCTTGTCTGCATCAGTCTGAGTTTATACCATCAGTGATTACTGCCTTAGAGTGCTAAGTTTGGATTGCTTCTTGGAATCTTTTAAGTTTTTCCCATATTCCTCGCCCATCACAAGTTTAGCTCTAATAGTCGTGATGGCATCGTGAGTTGTTACCTGTACAGTTGCGATGGAAAAATTTTTCTTCATTTTTTGGTCGCACTGAAATCATCACTACTTTTGCTATACAAAGTAGTGATGCCATCATGGGTTTGCCTATGCAAAGTAACAATAATTGCAGGTTTTGGTATATAAAGTAGAATTGATCCTTGAATGTGAGAATTTTTTAAGTTTCTTCCTAAGAATCCAGTGTGTCTTGGCCCCTAAGATTTTTTCCCATCCTGTATGCTTGGATTTGTCAATGTTTTGATTGATTGCCTTGATTAATTTGCAAAATTTGTCTCGTTGGCTTCAAAGTGAAATATGACTGAGTTCTAGGGTTTCTGGTCAATTGGTCATCATTTTTTTCTTGTTGGTGTCATTGAGATGTTTGTTTTGTTGATTGATTGAGTGTTGTTTTATGTAGAAATGATTGAAAACGATGTTTTGCATCTATTTGTATTTCGAAATTCTTTTTTCGTGAAAATGCATTAAATTAGTTGCATTGAAAAGTGATTTTTTGAGATTCATCATTGAAAATAAATTATATTTTTTCAATGATTGAAAGCTAAAAACTGTATTCAAAATGAAAATAAAAGCATAATTCATATAAATGCATCTTAGAAAAGTAAAACCATTTTTCTTTCGAAAAAGTTGCATTTAGGATAGTGAAAACTAAAAATCAGTTTTAGTTTTGGCATTGCATTTGGAAGACGAAAGTGAAAGTTAGTGGACGACATTTTGCATGATGCATTTTGTTTGATGCATTATTGATTGAAATTTCTTCCCCTGGTTAGTCTAGCTTTCATCGAAGTGGAAAATTTCCTTTTCTCATATAGTTGCATCATAGGTGTTCAGATGACATCGTTTTGAGCCTTAAAACCGAAAATTAATTGAAGATAAATTAAAATCTATCAATTAATCTAAGGAACATTTGAAACATTAACATTCATACTTAGTGGTCTAGGCTAAAGACATGTTTCGGTGTCTATAAAACTTAGCAACTGTCGTTCGCTTCGACATTAGATAGCTCTAGCACGGACTTGTGCTCCCAGTACCATCGCGTATATAAAGGGAGACCCCCATGGGTTGTGAACCTTTATCCATAGGAAGCCGAGTTTTCTGCCCTGTAAGCTTGATACATCGAACTCAACAATCGACGAGATTGCTTGCACGTACGTCAAGTCCTTGGTAAATTTATTTCCTGAGGTGTATATTGCAGTTCACGGTTACTTGGTACTCCTTTTACCTAGATTCATCTGAGTAGTCATTTTGATCTTTTATGACTCTTTAAATTTGAAAAGATCATCGAGAACTTGTCCTTTCAAGCTTGTTAAACCAATGAAAGTGACTAGAGTCACCTTTTCATCGTTTTCTCGACTCTTAAAACATGAAAAGGCAAAGTTTTTGTTTCAATTTCTAAAATTAATTGACCGCGAAATAGCATCCTTCTTGTGAAAATACTTCTTAGTAGATCTTAGGTTGATACTAATGGCGACATTTCCTGAGTCTACCAACCAAGGAAATCCCCCTAACGGGAATCCTAGTCCTTTTCCTTCTTTTGGAAATGATGGTACTCCCTATATGGTGATGTTGTCCCTTCCTGGTTTGACCATTGGTTTGCCAGTTTGGTTGTTTTCGACCTCGGTGGTTCCAAGTGTCCAAAATTCCTTTCAATCGAGTTCTCCTCCACCTGAACAACATCAACCTCAAGTTGATCCCAAAGTTGACCCCTCCTCTTCTTCATCTGTCTCTTCACCTTGTTCTTCCTCTTCGCTTGGTAAAAGTCTGGATTCTAGTAACCAGGAAGCTACGAAGAAGAAGAAGAGGACGAAGAAGAGGATGAAGAAGAAGAAGCAAAATAATCAAGGGGGAAACCAAGCAGTCATTTCTATAGATGCAAATAATGTAGGAAAATCTTCCAACCAACCTTAGAAAGTAAAATTCCCTTGCATGTTATGTAAGGGTGACCACCTTCTTTGGAATTGTCCTGCTATTCCCAAGGTCTTAGAAGTGTGGTCTACAGGTTTACATCGACCTTTGTCATTAACCTCTGGCGATCATGCTGGTGATAAACCTTCAACTAGTAAATCTCATGGAAAAAAGGGAAAAGTCAAATTTCCTTGTAAGTTGTGTGAAGGTAATCTTCCCATTCACCTTTTTCCTCTTATGAATGCAGCTTCCAAAGAGTTGGAAAACCTTACAACTTATCAACCTCATCTTCAGATTGGGTATCAAAAGCTTTACCCTGATCCTTCACTAATTGATCCAATGATTGATCAAAAGTCATCTTTGGTCAACCCCACTCTTTGAAAGTAAGTCTCGTGAGTCCGTCCTTGACCAACCATTGGTTGAGAAAATGGTAGACTTGACTTCACCTTCAGTTAACAGTACCTTTTCAGTAGAGAGTGAACCTCATATTGCTCAGGTTCTTCTGGTTTCTTTAGTTTCAAATGAACTAGAGGGAAATCCTCTTGTTCCAGAGGTGTGTGGGATCATCTCTCGTGTTCCCATAGAGGAAGAGGGAAGCTCTCACGTTCCCACGACACCCCCTCCAAGTAGTTTAGTCACTTATTTTGATTGGAGTCAACTGGCAGGATATCGCCTTCCATCTTATGTGCCTTTTCAGATTATAGTACATGCTTACCATATGGTCATACCTAGCACAGTCATAGACGAGGGCACATCTATTAGTATTCTTTCCTCAACTGCTTGGCAAGATTTAGGTTCTCTGCAGCTTGTCCCCATCACCCAAAATCCATTAGCTTTTAACAGAGGAACTAGTCAACCGTTAGGGATCCTTGCTAAGTTACCTATTACTTTGGGAGGAAAGATTGTTTATATAGACATGATGGTTGTCCAAGGCCCTTTAGTTTTTAATCTACTCCTTGGCCATGACTATGTTTATGTCATGGGAGCTCTTGTCTCTTTCCTCTTTCGAGTGATGTGTTTCCCACATGAAGGAATCATTGTGATCATTGATCAACTTACATTCATTTGTCTTGAATCAAATCCAAATCAACCATCATCCCTAAATGGTTCTTATATTCCATCGGTATCATCCCCACCACAGGTTAATTACGTGGCCACCTGTTCCATGTTCACATCTACTGATGATGTAGTAAACCATGTACGGGGGGCATTGGAGCTCGAGTTTTCATTTGAATCCCTAGACATGTATCCCTTCCAGAATATTGTTCTCCCATCTGATGAGAGCCTCTTGGAAGCCATGACATCTTTTGGGTTGTGAACAAAGGAATATGGAGCAAAGTTCCATGTCTTGTGTTAAGCTCCTTAAAAAATGAAACAAAGAAATGGTGCAAAGTTCTTTGTCTTGTGTCAAGCTCCTTAAAAAATGAAACAAGGGAATGGAGCAGAGTTCCTTGTCTTGTGTCAAGCTCCTTAAAAATTGAAACAAGGGAATGGAGCAGAGTTCCGTGTCTTGTGTCAAGCTCCTTAAAAAATGAAACAAAGGATGTGAGGATAGTTCTTTTACTATGTCAACTGTTAGCTTCCTGCTGCAGCAGGTGTTCATTTTTCATGATTGGCATTTCACAGGCCAAATATGTCGTACTTTGCTTGCTGCAACGCTCCATATTTGCTTAGCAGTCTCCAAGTGAAGAAGGCTACTTCAAGTTCATCCAATTGCCTTCAAATTTTGTAAATTTATCCCGGTATCGCCATTTTTCAGTTAAAGGGAGGTCCAAACAGTTTAATATTGGTCCCCCTAGGTTTAAATCTCCTGTTTTAGAATGTAGAGATTGTAAATCTGTCCAAATAGTTTAATCTTGGCAGATTCTTAGATAGGTAGAGAAGCAGAGGAGCCCAACAGTGTAATCTGGGCTCTGGAAGAAATAAGGGTAGTATGTAGATAGGAAAGCATCAAAAGAAAAATGAATGACGGGTTTGCAAGTCTAAGTGCACCCCCAAACAAAAGAAGAAAAATGCTAGGTAAGTAGGTTGGGTAGGTAGTTTTGAGGTTGTTGAATTGCTGACCAGTTCCAGGTTTTCAGGTGTCATATCATTCAGGACATAATCAACAAGGATTTGTATGCAAAAAGCTCAAAAGAGGTATAACTGACCCCCCTTCTCTGATTCTCCCCAATCATTAACTAACTTCCCCAAAAGAGGTCAAGATCTGCTTGTCACCTCTTGAGTTCCATCATCTTCATAACACTGGCTTGAGTAAAGATCTGCTTTACTCAAAGTTGTTCCATATTTTCTCTAAAGTATGGTCCTACCCCCTTGCAATAGCCTAAGCTCTCCCGAACTTAGCGCTTTCTTACCATATCCATATTAACCACTAACATTATTATTTAGCTCCCTATTCTTCTCATCCCCTTATTAATATTAAGTAAAATCCCCCTATGTAATATCCCTCCCCCTGGTTGAAAAATAACCATAAGTACTCCCGGGAATTGCTCAGTTTATCTAAAACTTGGCAAGAACCCCTGACCCCCAAAACCACCTTCCAGATACGATGGACTCCTTCCAAAGTATAAAATCCCTCCGAGGTAATCGGACCCATTCCGAAACCTCAAATTCCCTTCACGCCCACTTACTTACTCTTTCCTCCTCAAAGCTGTTTTTGCATCGCACCTTCGCACTCTCATCTTCATGCAAAACATCGCCCATCCGTTCCCCGCCGATGCAATATTGCGATATCGGTGATCGGCGATTACAAACGCCAAGTGTCCAATCCATTCACCCCTCCGTCTCCGTCGATGCGATATTGCGATATCGGCGATCGGCAGTCGCAAGTGCCAAGTCTCCAAACCAATCCCCCCCCTCGCTCCCCGCCGACGCGATATCGCGATATCGCATCGGAGTATCTTCACCACAGTACCTCCAGTATCTCACCACGTTGCGCTGTACCAGGGACCCACAGCTGACGTCATCCGCCGTACAGCCGATGCCATGCTTACATCAGCAGCCAGAAAGCCGAAAAAGCTTCGCGTAGGAAGAAAAATCGCATTTCGGAGCTCCAGATCAAGAAACGGAGGCAGTTTTTGATGCGCGAATACAGGAAATAGGCCATTTAGAGGAATCTTCAGGGAATCTTCTGATTTCTAAGCCCATTGCACGCCAAAAGAGCTCGAAAATTGCCCGATCGTGCCAAAGGATCCGGTTTAAAGACAGCAGCAGATCAATCACAGAGTTAAAGTGTATCAGATCAAATCAGCAGGCATCAAACGTGTCAAAGAGTATCAGTCGACGGCGGAAGCCATCAATGTAGCGGCAAAGTGTATCAGCGAATATTTTGAGCAGCGGCCCGAAGCAAGAGAAAATTCAATATCTTCCAACAGATTCATAGAAGGAGGGCGAAACTACTTGAAGCTCTCAAATCATAATTATTGCACATTCAATTCACACCAAAACCGAACTGCATCCCCAAAGCA
>APFE030710724.1:189629-216616 GCA_000404065.3 Pinus taeda | reverse complement strand
AAGTCCTAACTCCCTCTCCCAGCTTATAAATTCCTCCTCTCCCATTCCCAAATGGTTGGTCAAGTTAGAGGTTGGGTTGGTCTATGTCTATTTGCACCCCTGTGCTGAGCTTGTGCCTAGAGGCTATTCATTAGACTTGGAGAAGGAGTGTTTAGAGATTTTCTTGGCTTGGACTTGGATTACCACGCAAGGAGAGCCTTTCAACATCAATGCTTTGGTTGTAAGCTTCCCTTTATTTCCTAATAATATACAACTACTGGTTCATCTTCCCAAAATATATATGTTCATGTATTATTTGGCTTGACATTCCTTGATCAGTTAAGTAGGTTGTTATTTGACTTGCTATTTGTTTTGGCATGCTTTGTTGTCTCTTGATCACTTGTGCAGGTAAATAAAATTTTAGAGAAGTAGGAAAAAGTTCGTTACACAAGCCGTTTGAGGCCCTCAACAAAGGAAATCAGAATAACATCAGAACGAGGTAGGTCATCTCTTATATTCTTCTTTTCAATTATAACCTAGGAAAATGTCTAGTTTATTGTCACTTTAGTTGCTAGACCCACTCATTGTGCTAGAGGGATTGTTTCATTGTGCTGAGCTTTCCATGCAAGCAATCAATGATAAATCTTTCTCGAACTGCATAGACAATGCATGTACCTCTACTAACGCAACATCATGATCCTTACTCGACTTGTTCTTCTTCCGATTAGGACACTTAGAAGCATACTATCCAAAATCATGTCAATGGAATCGCTTGATCTTACTTATATCCTTCTTCTTTCCCTTCTCACTCGACTCAACCTCTCCTTGGCCCTTCTTTCCCTTTCCCTTGCTACTCTTGCTTGTCATGGCATAGTTCTCCTTTTCCTTTGTCATAACTGATTTCCGTTCTATGGTTCCTCTTCGGATCTCTTCCTATATGCAGTCAGTGAAAAACATTTCCCAATTTGGGAAGTTCTCTGTCCCACTAACAACATCTTGTAACCCTTTCCAAGACTTGTGAAGTCTAAGTAAGGAAAAACTCACAAGATCATGATCAGATACAACCACTCCCACACCACCTAGTTCATCTCTTACTTGAGTGAACCTTGACAAATATGTGACAATGGGCTCATCCTTTCTCATACAGGTACTCCTTAACTTCTCCTTAAGATCAAGCTTCCTGGTATTACTGGTACTCTTATATAATTGTTAGATGGCTTGATACATATCATATACTATCTTCTTCTCATGGATATGAGGAACTATATGATCTCTGACCCCTTCAAGAATAATCCTCCTTTCCTTGATACCATTCTTATTATTTTGGGTAAACTTTTGGGGATATTGTGGTGGTGGTATAACATTCTTGACAAACTCACGAACCTCATGGTCCTACAAAACTATCATGATCCTCCCTTTCCATGGAATGATGTTTGATTCTCCCTCTAAACAGTGGTATGATCTGAACCCTTGGAATGTCATCTTGCTTCAAGAGCTCTCCAACGCCTGCCCACTAAAAATCTTGTAGTTCTTCACAAGAGGTTGTACTTAGGGCTTGGAGGCTACCCACTTCACTATTTCTTTAGTCCTTCAAAGTCTACAAATTCTTGGGCTTCAATATATCTACCATTGCTAGCACTCTTTTTGTCCTTTACAAGACCTGATCTTTGGCCACAATTAGTGTTATCACCCAAAAAATAATCACCTAGCCATTTCTTATTAGGTGGATTGAAATACACGATGTAGGATTAATTTTACCATGGTAAAGCCACTTTCACCATGGGAAATAATTTAGTAAACCATTTTTCCTAAATTATTTCTCATTAAAATTCAAAAACCCCATGAGAATAATTAAATAAATAATTATTTATTTAATTTTTTCTATAAATAATTATTAAATCATTATTTGATAATTATTTCTTAATTAATTTTGACTTAATCACCTTGGAATATTTAAATAAATCATTATTTATTTATTTATTATTCCTTATTTATTCCATATTTTCCTTGTGAGTTTTTTTTTTTAACAGAATGAGTAGTATATTTATATATATAAATCACGCACTTTCGCGTTCAAAATCGGTCATAATTTCGAGCCTGCTAAGGGAATCTAAAACTTCATTTGTTCCCCATCCCCTCCCTGAGAGTTTTCCCCATGCTTCTTACAAAAAAATCCCATTACTGGTACCTTGTGGCTATACATTCTACAATACTAAAATAGTAAATATTACACATAGTTTGCCACGCAAAAACATTTTTAAACTGAGAAAGAGAACAAATTACTCCTCCATTGGTGCTAGACTATTAAGGTCGAGTCCAGTGAATTCTTCTTCAATCCTCTCATTGTTCTCCTCCATTTTGATCTTCATATGCTCAATTTTCTATCTTAGTGCGTCCACTTCGTCCTCGAGTTGCTGGATGCGCTCCTTCTTTTCGAGCTATTTCTCTTGCATGGCCAAAGCCTCCTTTTTCTGTTGATGGATATACCACTACATAATAACCAGACCTTCTCGAATTTCCAAGTGCTCTTGCACACAGTCCTTACAGGCTTTCATGCTGCTGCCACCTTCTCGAGATTTGTCCTCCCTCAACCCCCCTGTTCTAGGTCTGTGACGGCCCTAGGAACCAGACATAGAGCTTTCCTCTGCAGAATTACTATGCCCACTCATGTTCTTCACTAGGGAACAACTTGAAAGCCTAATTTGCAATATATTGCGGACCCTCAACCCAGGAATGTTCCAGACTCTTATTCCAGAGCCCGTGTTGTTCTGCTCCAACTCCCCCACCTGACTCTACTTATGAGCACAATTCTTCACCTCACTCAGTCAACCAACACTCTGCATATGAGCACCCAGCTTCCCCTCTCGATGACATACACATCTAGAGACCACCCTGATGGCCAGTGCTTTGACCCAAAGCCCCCAACTAATGCTTAGTGACCCCAACTTCAGCCACTGGGCCTTCCCAGAGACCACCTAAGAAAAGATTAACCATATACCATGACAACTTATCAAACTGTACTCCATTTACAGAAGGTGAAAGTTTGGATTTTGATGTAGTACTAGAGATTGGTACTCATGAAGCTGAGATCCTAATGCTCCACCTTAATTTCCCATCTATCCACCATAATTTCCCATCTATTCTCCTCGTCCTTCATCCTAACCCACGCCTTCCTCCCACAGACAGTTTGAGCGGTACAGGGCAGAGGGATTAAATGTTTCTCAAACTCTCCCATTAACTTAACATCTCCTATGCTGGATCGCTGACCATTGAAACAGATTCTATGCCGTGGGGGCTAGGTTCTTATGCTGTGAGATCTCTGTAACCCAAGTGTAGTACCATCGTGATGGACGCAGGCACATTGCTACAGTGAGGGAAGTCTACCAATGCCACGAGGTATGAGGACGTGCTAAGTAAAGGTCGATGAGACAAGGACCGATTTTAATTTTAGGTAAGTTCTATGCTAGAGAAATTTATTTCAATTTTCATAGTCAGCTCATTATCTTTTCCAGATTAGCAATCACATCAGCATTAAAGTAAACTGCAGATAGAACATAAATATAAATCACAGAAGACAAGCCAAGACAAGAGGACACAAGATGTGGTGCCAGCCAGGGACAAACCCCACAATGTGGAGAAACCATTGATCAATTCTTCTTTTATGCTATTCAAAGTTCAGCAGAGAAAGTGAGAGAGATAGTACGTTTACAACAGAAGTCAACACTTTGACTTTTGATATCTGAAGAGATTAGTTGAAGACATATTGCTTCAACTGATTCTCTAAGGTGACTCATAGTGCTGCATCTCGTCTGTTTGCTGCACCTTACTGTGTAGCACCATGCTGCCCCATCACAGTGCTGGATCTAGATGACTGAGCTGCTCTCATCTTCATGCTGCTCATCATGCTGCATCTTCCATGGTCTCATCCATCATCAAGTTGCCCATGTGCATGATTACATTCATCATGATGTTGTCCATGCTCCATGCATCATTGTGTTGCCCATGCACATGATCTCATTCATCATGATGCTCATGATCTCATACATCATGTTGCCCATATACATCATGCTACCCATATACATCATGCATCATGTTACTCATATATCATGCTACCCATATACATCATGTTGCCCATATACATCATGCATCATGCTGCCCATATACATCATGCATCATGCTGCCCATATACATCATGATACCCATATACATCATGCATCATGCTGCTCACATATCATGTTGCCCATATACATCATGCTGCCCATATACATCGTGCATCATGCTACTCACATATCATGCTGCCCATATGCATCATGCTGCCCATATGTATCATGTTGCCCATAAACATCATGCATCATGCTGCTCATATATCATGCTGCCCATGATATCATATATCATGTTGTAGCAAGACAATAATATATATCAACTGAACTTACTACGGTTCCATGACCTAGATTGTGATTGGCTTGAGTATTGACCCAATACATAGCTCACAACTGTGTCCTTATGACTGCACCTAATACATCCTTTTTGCCTGCATAGACATTTATTGCCATAGCCTGCATATATATACATTGCCATTTCCTGTGCGTATATATGCCTTGCTACGTTGTATTATTTCCTGCGTATATATCAGTTGTTGCTGCATTGTATCATTTCCTGCGAATATACAGATCTTGTTGCATGTATTGTCTCGCTTCCCTGCGTATATATATCCTTATGTATGCATTTAAGGTATCCTTATGATCAGTGTATAATGGTCTCCTCATGAACAGTGTTATGACTGCAACTCTTCCACAACGGAGCAGATTCATCACGTTGTCATGAACTGCGTGTAAGGAGAACATAGAAGATTCATCATGTTGACTTGAACTACATGCAAGGAGTCTCCTTAATGTGGATAGAACCTTTCCTTTGGCTGCGTATGAGACCTCTTTTACTACGGCCAAATCTCTGCAGCTAGGGCAAGGTACAACAGCTAGGGCATCACTTGAAGACCAACGTATCACTCATGGTGTCTCTATCCTTCAACAAAAACCTAGACGTGGAGAGGAGGAGACTACACATGAAGAGGTGTGTTCTCAAATGATTTAAAGTCCTCTATATTTATACTAAAAATGTAGATGATGAATAGAAACGACTATTGGGCTTCTGAGCCTACTCAAGTTGTTGGTCGGCTTGATAATAATTCCATAATCAAAATAAATTCATACCTCCATAAATACTTATCGGAATCGGATGATCTTTAGATCAATCCTACACCTCTCGATGAGAGGGATCCAATAAATATATCAGCTACCATAAATAAGCTGACCCACATGGATTTTGGCCCTAGTTTCCAGCTTTAACAGTTCCTCTCAACTAGGGAGAAATCAATCCACTGATCCATATATCCGACTGTACTGTCTCTACCATCAGTGCCCTACACTGCTATGCTAAGCTCTTCTCAGCTTTGCTAGCTCTGCTCTGCTATGCTTAGCTCTGCTCAGCTCTGCTAGCTCTACTAAGTTCTGCTCTGCTCTGCTGGCTCTGCTCAGCTCTACTCAGTGTAGCTTTGCTGACTCTGCTTTGCTCTATTGGCTCTGCTTTGCTCTGCTCAGCTCTGCTGGCTCTACTTAGCTCTACTCAACTCTGCTGGTTCTGCTTAGCTCTATTGGTCTGCTAAGCTCTGCTCAGCTTTGCTGGCTCTGCTCTGCTCTACTTAGCTTAGCTCTGCTGAGCCATGAAGAAGAGGAATTGATCAAGAATGTCTCATACCATTCTCCACTGACCCGAGGTCAGTCTGAGAGTGCGTACCACTGGTCCCAGACCAGTCTCAACCAATCCAAAGTTAGCGTCATAGTGGGTACCACTCCTACCACTGGTCCCAGACCAGTATCATCAATGTCAGAGTGTGTACCACTGGTCCTAGAACAGTGTCAACCGACCCGAAGTCAGCGTCATAGTATGTACCACTCTCACTGGTCCCAGACTAGTCCTTCACTAACCCGAAGTCAGTCTCAGAGTATGTAAGACAGGTCCCAGACCAGTCTCAACCGACCCGAAGTTAGCATCATAGTATGTACCACTCTTACTGGTCCTAGACTAGTCCTTCACTGACCCGAAGTCAGTATCAGAGTATGTACCACTGGTCCCAAACCAGTCTCAACCGACCCGAAGTCAGCATCATAGTAGGTACAAGTCCTACAACTAGTCGCAGACCAGTATCATTGATCCCAAATCAATGAAGGTCATCCTAGCATAGGGAGTATGGTAGATATAGTGATGTGTCCATCAATACTACTATGGTCTCTATCCTCATTTCCCTGCTCATTGATCAGAGGAGAGGTACTTCCCATGAGTCCCAGACTGCATGGGTAGGATGCCTCGACAGGATAACTTAATCAATCCTGTCTTCACAGGAGAACTAATCATCCTGCTACACAATTTCCATGTAGAACACATCATCCAGGCCTCATAGGAGAGCTAATAATCCTGCTACATAATCGTCATGGAGAACACATCATCCAAATCTCACAGGAGAGCTAATCATCTTACTACATAGTCGTCATGGAGAACACATCATCCAGACCTCACAGGAGAACTAATCATCCTGCTACATAGTTGTCATGGAGAACACATCATCTAGACCTCATACGAGAACTAATCATCCTGCTACATAGTGGTATCCAAACAGCTCACTGAAGAGCTATCGTAACCGGACTGCCTCTTAGGTAGCCATGCTAGCAGCAATAGACTTTGCCTCGGCGGTGCTCAAAGCCATCGACTTCTACTTCCTGCTCATCCAGGATATCGAAGCAGATCCCAAGGAGAACTAGCACTGAGAAGTGCTCTAGTGATCCTTCACACTGCCTGCCCACTCAGCATTTGAAATATTTCTTACAGTGTATCTTAATCCATGAGAGATTATGCTCTGAAGATATCTCAGAAGATTCTAGGCACCAATCCAGTGAATCTAAACCAAATATGAGCTCACCATACTAACTGCAAAACATATGTCCGGACGGAGGTTCACAAAGAACATCAATGCGAATGAGTTTATGAAACTCAGAGGCATTTCCCAAATCTGTTTCGACATTACTACCATGTAACTTCTGAAAGTTAAGATACTTGAGGTAGTCACAGGCATGCAGTTTATCTTTCCACATTCAGAATCCAACTCCCTTTGTCTCCTACAAATGAGAGGGTCTGCTCCTATCAGACATAGGTGCTGGTATGAGAGGTCTATCATCCACAACCTTCGAGTAATGGTTTGGATCGATTTCACTCCTAGTGAATCTCATCTTTATCAGACAGTAGTTAATCCTCTCATGCTATTCCTGGGGTGATTTGCTTCAAGCCATAGAGGGCTTTCTACCACACGCATACATGAGATTCCTGATCATGAATCTCAAACTCCTCGGGTTGTTCCAAACCTGTGGACCTCTGGCATGAGGGGAATGGTCCCCTCATAATATTTTCCTTCGGTACATCTTAGACATGTACCTTCATGCTCTTTTTGAATTTAGGAATCCCTGTCACCATTTGACTCACAGACCTCCGGTGCTGTGTTAATGGACATGGTCCCTAGTGGACTTCCTGCAACTTGATACAACCCTGAACTCAAAAACATCTTTGAAAATTTTATTTTTCAAACATGTACCTTTCCATCGATGAGTGCCACCCTGTAACCTTTGACTTCCATTGCTGACATGAACAGTAGGTTCTTCTTGCGATCAAGTACATAAAATAGATTCTGTAAATGAATTGAGTTACCCTCAATCAATTGATGGGTAACATTCCCTGCACCCTTTTTGGGATAGGTGGTATTAGCTCCAAGTATAATCCCACGATTATCTATCTGATGAAGTGCTTGGGGTTCCTTGCTTTGTTTGAAGAGTCAGTTGTGTCCTTGATGACTTGCATTTCTACCATTTGGACACTCCTTTGCATAATGGCTGAACTTATTGTAACCAAGGCATCTGCCTTTCCTTCCACCCTTAGATCTAATCTTCCCAATGAAGTGATCTTTAGGTAGGCCATCAGAACCTTCTGCTGCGCCATTTTGATAATATTCTCTGCTTTGACTTCACTCTGGATGAATTATGAGGAACCCATTGATCCTTTTGTCTTGTCCCAACTGTCTTTGGTGATTGCTCTTTCACTCTTGCTTGGGCATTGTCTTCACCTCAGCTCCGATCCCATGTTAATTTTAGGTATGTTCTATGCTAGAGAAATTTATTTCAATTTTCATAGTTAGCTCATTATCTTTTCCAGATTAGAAATCACATCAGCATTAAAGTAAACTGTAGATAGAACATAAATATAAATCACGGAAGACAAGCCAAGACAAGAGGACACAAGATGTGGCGCTAGCTAGGGAAAAACCCCACAATGTGGGGAACCCTTAATCAATTCTTCTTTTATGTTCTTCAAAGTTCAGCAGAGAAAGTGAGAGAGAGTACATTTACAATATAAGTCAACACTTTGACTTTTGATATCTGAAGAGATCAGTTGAAGACATATTGCTTCAACTGATTCTCTAAGGTGACTCATAGTGCTGCATCTCATCCGTTTAGCGCAGCTTACCATGTAGCACCATGCTGCCCCATCACAGTGCTGGATCTAGATGACTGAGCTGCTCTCATCTTCATGCTGCTCATCATGCTGCATCTTCCATGGTCTCACCCATCATCAAGCTGCCCATGCTCATGATTACATTCATCATGATGCTGTCCATGCTCCATGCATCATTGTGCTGCCCATGCACACGATATCGTTCATCGTGACGCTCATGATCTCATACATCATGCTACTCATACATCATGTTGCCCATATACATCATGCTACCCATATACATCATGCATCATGTTGCTCATATACATCATGCTGCCCATATACATCATGCATCATGCTGCTCACATATCATGCTACCCATATACATCACGCATCATGCTGCTTATATATCATGTTGCCCATATACATCATGCTGCCCATATACATCGTGCATCATGCTGCTCACATATCATGCTGCCCATATACATCATGCATCATGCTGCTCACATATCATGATGCCCATATACGTCATGCTGCCCATATACATCATGCATCATGCTGCTCATATTCATGCTGCCCATGATATCATATATCATGTCGTAGCAAGACAATAATATATATCAACTGAACTTACTACGGTTCCATGACCTAGACTATGATTGGCTTGAGTATTGACCCAATACATAGCTCACTACTGCATCCTTATGACTGCACCTAATACGTCCTTTTTGCCTGCATCGATATTTATTGCCATAGCCTGCATATATATACATTGACATTGCCTGTGTGTATATATGCCTTGCTGCATTGTATTATTTCCTGCTTATATATAGTAGTTACTACGTTGTATCTTTTCCTGTGAATATAGAGATCTTGATGCATTGTATTGTCTCTCTTCCTTGTGTATATATATCCTTATGTATGCATTTAAGGTCTCCTTATGATCAGTGTATAATGGTCTCCTCATGAATAGCGTTATGATTGCGGCTCTTCCACAATGGAGAAAATTCATCACGTTGTCATGAACTGCGTGTAAGGAGAAGGAGCAGATTCATCACGTTGACTTGAACTGCGTGTAAGGAGTCTCCTTAATGAAAATAGAACCTTTCCTTTGGCTGCGTATGAGACCTCTTTTACTGCGGCCAGATCTTTGTGGTTAGGGCAAGGTATAGCAGCTAGGGCATCACTTGAAGACCAATGTATCACTCATGGTGTCTCTATCCTTCAACAAAAACCTAGACATGGAGAGGAGGAGACTACACATGAAGACGTGTGTTCTCAAATGATTTAAAGTCCTCTATATTTATACTAAAAACGTAGATGATGAATAGATACGACTATTGGGCTTCTGCGCCTACTCAAGTTGCTGGTCGGCTTGATAATAATTCCATAATCAAAAGAAATTCATATCTCCATAAATACTCATCGAAATCGGATGATATTTAGATCTATCCTACACCTCTCGATGAGAGGGATCCAATACAAATATCAGTTGCCATAAATAAGCTGATCCACATGGAGTTTGGCCCTAGTTTCCAAATTTAACAACCAAGGAGCAGGAGGTGGAATTAAATGGAGAAGGGGGTGATAATTGAATGGAGAGGAGGAGGAACAAAATTGATAGGGGGCTTAACGAGATGGGAAGGAGAAGGGTGATGGGGGCTAGGTAGGAGAGGTGAAATAGGATATGAGGGGAGGGGGAGGAAAGGGAGGGGGGATTATATAGGGAGTGAATGGAGAGGGGGGGCGGTAAGGAGAGATAATGGGTTATATACATTAAGGTTTCAAAATTTATTTTCCTTCCTAAACTCTTGGTTGAGCCAAGAAAGCTGACCTCAATCTAATAATTGGAACCCATGATTATGATTAGGGAATGCATAACATGTCCTCTATCATGTTCACTATACTTCTTTCTGCATTCATCTGACACGCCAAATTTGCTTGCTTATCTGCTTCCTTGTTATTCCCTCTTAGGATGTGAAAGAGCGACACCAAATCAAAGAAGGGCATCATACCTTGGGATCTCTGAATGATTTGATTTAGTTTCATGTTTTTTACTAATGAATTTTATTTCATATGTTTTATGATCAACATTGAGTCTCCTATGACTTGGATCTTTCTGATGCCCTTTTTTTGATCCAAGGATAGTCCTAGAAACATACCATAAGCCTCATCTTGATTGTTTGTCTTCCTACTCAGGCCCCAAGCAAATCTGTCTTCGATGTTTCCTTCGGGATTAATGAGAATACCTCCCCCTCATGCCACCCCATTTTCCTTAAAACCACTATTTAATAATTATTTCTTTCTTAATTCTCACAAAGTGAATAATAAGTCATTTTTATTTGTTAATACTTCAACCACTTTCTAAATAAAGATATTTGACCATTTTGAGTATCTTTTCCCTATCCATAAACTATAATAAAGTATTCTCAACTACTATATTTTGGATTTGTCAATAATATTTTATTATTTTCAAATTCTTAATTTAGCTCAACACTTTGTTATAAATAAGAGGGTTTTCCATTCATTCTTCACCTTGATCCTTTTCATTGTCACCACTATCATCTTATCACATTTGAGCTCCCACTTGATTTCAAGCTATTTTTGTTTATTTTTTGCCCATTGCAAGTCGAGAGAGAGAAATAGATCACTGAAGCACAAGGACAACAAAAGGGCCCATCCCACGAAGGGGAATCTGCAGACCCAATTTTATAAATTCTCCTCACAAGGGGTTTCATTTACATTAATAAAATTTGTTTATTTATATGATCCATTGGGTTTATACACTTTTTATTTGTTGTTATATGTTTTGTTGCAGGGTTTTTCTTTCTTTTTCATTTCAGATCCAAAGCATAGACAACCATATTTTGTTGTTAGGGCCATTTGTCAATAGTGACTTAAGTGAAGCATTTTTGGTACACATGCTAAGAGTTTCATAGTAACAAATGGTGACTCCACTGGTGTAGTAATTCAAAACCTTGGTGACTGTTGTTTCAACTATCTTCAATGTTTTTCCAGTTATTTTTAGTTTTCTAAATTTCTATTTTTAGATCTAGTCAATTTTCTGGAAAATTTTCTGCTTCTGTTGGGGGTTCACATCTTTCTGCAGGCCACAGGTACCAGTCGAGTAGGATACAACACAATATGGGTCTGATCTTTTGACTGAGAGAAGTGAGAACAAAGTGCACTTTTTGGCCCATTAAATGCACCCAATTCACTTTTCTGTCCAGAATTTGTGCCCATCGCACTTTTTAGGTCGGTTTCCGCAATGCAAATTTTCTGATTTTTTTTCTTCAGATTTTTCCAGTTTTTTTGAGAGTATTACATGTGTGCTGGGAAGGGTTCCTATTATTTCATGACCACCTCTAGGCCTAGATCCACTCAATAGTTTCTTATTGAGGAAGGAAAAAATCCCCCAGGGGTTTAGAGTACACCTCCATCATTTAGGAAAAGAATTGTTGAGTTGATGAGTCTAGCATGTAGTAGTTTCAACCAATGTTTTTCAGCCCTTTTGGTACGTTTTTATAGTCCCTTTAGCCATACTTTTCCATCACTTTATTCCCTTTAGAATCTAGTGTGGGCTGGCCTCTATAGGACCCCCTTGTGAATCTTTGTTTTTGGAGCCTATTGCCTACCATTTTTTATATTTTTTTGCACCATTTTCAGCAGATTGTTGCCTTTAGATATCAGTCCCTTAGACATTAGATATTTTGGCCATTTTGTGTCTTTGAGTTTCTTGTTTGATAATATTTCCTAGCTACTTTATTTCCTTCTCGAGTTGGGTTTGTGTGCTTGAATTTTTTGTTTATTTTACTATCCATTCTCAACATTATTTACAATTTTGACACTTTATTTCCAGGAACACATGGAATCACCAAAACATGCTTAATTAACTCATCAACTTGACACATTTGTTTGACACACACACCTAAGCCAACATGATCTTGGTTAACACTGCCAAGCCAAGACTTGAAACACTACACCTTAATAATTAAACCCACATAGATTAAGCCCACTTGGGCACTAGGGCCAAAACATTATTTGTAGTTAGGTGTAGGATCCATGGGATAGGCTTCCAATAACACCCACTGATCGCTTACATGGAGACGTAGAAATTTGACATATTAGGGAGGCTTAAAATCCTTCACCATCCCACGGTTCAAAGACAGAGTGCATCAGAAAACCGATTCAGAGGGGGTTAGGATAAATCACAGTGCGAGCGGTTCTCCTCGAGTCTACCCAACCCGTGGTAGGGAATTCCGTGTGGTGGTTGATCACCAATAAGCTCAAGAATTTACCACCCCCGTGGGATGAAGGTAACCTTAGTGGCAAATATTAGGAAAACACCTTATAGGACTATAGGACTAGCTGTGGGCAAGAAATTGGTCCTCTACCCTACCTTTCTCTAGACAACCCTGCTTGTGGGGATCGAGTTCCATAAGGTAAGAAGTCTCTTAGAAGGGGATTTGAAGTAATAGAGCTAGGACTTATTTTAGGACTTAGATGACATTTAGGCTAGAGGTCGATTTTTCTTTGATAGGATGTCTTTCCTTGAATTAGAGTAGCATATCATTATAGTTAGTTTACACTTGGCACCATTGCACTAGGTGTTTGTTTGTTGTTTGTTACTCTTTTCTCCTATTATCAGCCTTTAGTCTATTCAGTCATCTTTTTCTTATCACGATTGAGCCCCCTAGGCATTTGTCATGAAGACTTCATGTCCTTCGCCCCTAGTTTCCTTTAGGACATCTTACTCCCTCTCACCGAGTTTGAACCCATCCTCCTAGTTCTCCATTGAGTCCCCATACTGGCTCTAGTTATTTTGATTCTTCCAGTTATTCCTTTGATTCTGCATCTTCCCACCCTTGCACCACCACCATGGCAGGCACCAATGTGGGTGGTGGAAAACAAGGTGGTAACCAAGGTAACTCCGCTGGCGAAACCTCTACTACTATGGACACTAACCCTCCCTTGCTTCCTTATGTAGTTGGTCTGAGCCTCCCTGATTTCAACTAGCTCATAAAAAATCCTCTTCTCCATAACCATAATTGGCCTCCTATGCCTACCAAATCATCAACAATCCTCTTCTCCATAACCCCAAAAATCATGTTCACTCTTTTCACATGTGGTTTTCATCATATTCTATTACTGAAGACTCCATCCATCTTCACCTCTTCCATCAAACCCTAATTGGAGTTGTTTCCAAATGGTATGTGGAACACCCACATGCCTCCCATTCTACCTTTGTGACTCTTGCCAAAGATTTTATTTCCTATTTCCAACTACCTCTCTGATACAACATAGGTACCGAACTCTTGACCTCTTTTCGTCAAACTTCTGCCACCTGCCTTTTTGAGCATGTTGAAGAATGACACAGAAGGAGCATGTGCAGAGCCCCTGAGTTTTAAGAAAATGTATATATGGATTGGTTCCTAAGAACAATTTTGGCCGCCATAGGTAAAGATGTCACCTATCACTTCCCTCAGACTGAGGAAGAAGCTCTCCAGATAGCCTTATGATCCAATATATGCATAGTCAGGTTATGTTTATAGTTTCCTCCCCGATCTACATCAAAATAGTGCTACTAACACACTAACGGAATCTCATATCACTGACGATATCGTTGGATCTCTTTCCCATGCTCAACCATCACCATACCCTCAACCTCCAATGAGTTATGGTCAACCCTAGGGGGGACCAGCTCTGCTTACACCTATCCCCCTCTCAATCCTTTGTGTGTCAACTCTTACCAAGGTACAAGCACATCATATTCATATCCCCATATGCATCAGTCGATTCCAGGGCCAATTGTCTCTCCTCCTAGTTATCCTAGTGTTACCGTGAATACTTACTATCCTTATACAACTCCAAATGCTCCAGCCCCACTGGCACTTGTGCTTAAACTTCCCATGCCTCCACCTCCATATAATCAAGTGTATTCTAAACACAATACTACCAATCCCTGTAACCTCAAGAGAAGGAACAAGGGAAAAGGTAACTAGAACCAACAACCTCAAGGCAACCAAGACAATCAAGGTTGAAAACCTAATTCCCCTAAGGGTGACTAGCCTAATCCTACAACCTAGAAACAGGGAGGAAAACCCAAGAAAACCAAGGCTCTTAGAACCAATAAACCTTGTGCCTTTTTTGGAGTTTTCAGCGATTATACTCATGAATGTCCCTTTTACCTCAGATGCACCAAGTATGGGAAGCTCAAGCAACTGCTTCTAGAGGACCTCAGTCCACTGCTCCACCTCCACCCCCTTCTGCTTCATCGCAACTGGCAGTGCTTATGAATCCTTTTCCTCATCAAGGATATGTGGCCACCCAACCCACATAGAATGTTGCAACCACTCAAACTTCACAATCTAGCCATAAAAATGACCAAATAATCATGAGGAACTCAGAAGAAGTCAACACCAAATAATTCAACCTCTAGACTCAGTCGCACCAATATGACAAACCTCCTATAAAGTCAGTGATTGATTCCCAGCCCATAGTTTCCATTGAGCCTATGTTGTCACCAAATGGTAGCTTATAGATCCGTTAGCCTAAGGTATAGGTTCCCCCACGGATCCCTAAAGGTAGATTACATCAAAATGCTGCTTCGTCTAAAGCCACCCATACCTATAACATAGTAGATGACTTGGTACAATCTCCTGCTTCCATGGCAACGTTGGAAGTCCTCCAGATGTTCCCATCCCAATGAAGAGCTCTACTATCTACTTTGGGTGTTGTGGGTCTCTTTGGTGATAGTATGATTGTCTTTTATGTTGATAAAGGGGAACATCCCCCCTTCCTTCATTTATTGCCTTTAAAATATTAGTCTCCATAAAACACGCTACTCTCTAATGATGTCTAATAGACGATGGTGCCTCCACCTGTGCGATGGCCACTAGTTTTTGGAAGCAACTTGGTTCCCTTGACCTGTCCCCATCCACTATCACTCTTCGTTCTTGCGTTGGTCACCCCTCACAGTCCCTTGGTTTATATCGCAACCGCCCCATTACTGTTGCTAGAAAGACAGTCTTGATTGATATCGAAGTCATAGCTTCCCTGTTAGATTATAGAATATTCTTGGGTCGTAGTTACACCTATGCCATGTCAGCACCGTTCTGATGATGCACATGTTATCCTTGTCTCTCATGAATATGCCTCATGCAGTTCTTCATCTTGATGTGGTCCTTATTGCTCCCATCCTCCCATCTTTCATTATGATGAAGACATCATGGAAGCCATGACCACCCTTGATTATCCATGGGGTGATACACACCATTGTGCATACTTCCTTCCGCAGCATACCCATGACCAATATGTTGTGGAATCCAAAAAATTCATCCATGGTGAGGTCAACTGGTTCAAAAACCCCATTCTTGCACCAGATTCTTTTGAAGAAGGAAATATGACTAACATCTCCTCTACCATAAAAATTAACATTTTGAATAAACTAGGTATTGAAGAAAATATCAACTTGGGGGAACAATGCACCCCAAAAGAAATTGAATCTTACACTAAGTTATTCAAATAATTCTGTGATGTTTTCGTCTAGTCTTATTCTGATATGCCCAGACTTGATTCCGCATTGTTGAATATCATATCGACACATGGCATGATGCCATTCCTATTTGCCAAAAACAAAGGCCTATCCATCCTTCCAAGCGTGATACTATCAAAGACGAAATCAATAAGCTCAAGCAGGTTGGTTTCATTTATCCCATTGAATACACCACATGGGTGTCCAATCCCATTCCCATTCTAAAGAAATAAGGCACCATTCGTGTTTGCATGAAATTTCATGATCTAAACAAAGCTTGTCCCAAAGACAATTTCTCCACACCTTTCATAGACCAAATCATTGACGAGTGTGTGGGACATGAGGTCCTTTCCTTTATAGATGGATTCCTGGGGTAAAACCAAATTCGTATGTGCTATGTTGATCAATGTAAAACTGTCTTTACTAGTCCGTGGGGAATCTTTGCTTATAGCGTCATGCCTTTCAGTTTAAATAATGTTGGGGCCAATTTTTGGTGTGCCATGTCCTATTGTTTTCATGACCTGACTCACATTATCCTTACGTATCTTTTCAGTCTCACTACTCGTTCCAAGCTCCAGCCACAACACTTTAATGATTTGCATACCATATTCCTCCGATGCGCAAGTATAACACTCACCTTAATCCCCTTGACTGTGTCTTTTGTGTTCTTTCTGGCTAGCTTTTGGGCTTCATTGTCTCTAAAGATGGTATCACTCTTGACCCTCTCAAATTTCAAGTCATTCTCAAACTTCCTCCTCCTCACACCCTTTGCCAGTTACAAGGCCTCCATGGAAAAGCCAACCTCCTTCATCAGTTTGTTCCTTACTATGCCACTACTGCTCAAGGGTTTCTCAAACTCCTTTGTTTTAACATTCCATTCATTTGGGATGATCAAGGTCAATAGTCTTTTGATGCCTTCAAATGTGCTCTCACTTCCTCTCCCTTGATTAGCACACCTAACTTTGAGAGGGATTTCATCTTGTACATCTCATCTTCCACCTATTCGGTTGTTGGGGTCTTAATATAGGAAGATGGTTCTAGAAATGAGCATGTCATCTACTATGTTAGTGAGAACCTTAATGGTCCCCCTATGTCCTATTCTCATGAAGAAAAGTTGGCCATCATGCTGGCTTAATGGGCCTTGACCCAGGTTCAACGTTAAGTAGCCAAGAAAATCCCTACAATGTTGTCCCTTTCAGCATTAATCCATGGAGCGTGGACTGAAGTCTCACCCAAAGAAGTATGGGGGGATGCAGGAATGACATTTCCACACCCTGAGATGGTTTTGATGTCGGTTATATGCCCTAACCCTTCCTTCACGGAGACCAATTAGCCCTTTAGGGCTTATCAAAGTATTTCTCTTATTTGTCCTTGAAGCCTCCGCGAAAGTCTCTGATTATCCTTCGCGGACCCTAAATAGATAGATTAGGCACTTACGCACCTCTGTAATTACTCTTACCTCTGTATTTAATCAATTTTGATTAAGTACTGGCTAACTTTAACATGCCTTATGGTTATCTTCACGTAAACAAATATTCTTACTTGCGTTCATATGACAAAGTAAAATACATATATTCGCACATCAATATAGCATTGATTCATAACCCCAGTATTCAACATAACGTAATTGCAACATTCATAACATAATTAAAATAAAACATACATAGATAATTCTGGTATACTTCTCTTTATTGATAATCCAGATTTCCAGTACAAACTCTGACTACCCTACGCACACAACTGGAGGGGTCAGCGCACTCAGCTGCGGAATTCTACCCTAGGCCTCTGTGCACTCAGCTACAAAGCCTCTTCCTACAATAAGACTCTTCGCTCTTAGCTCTCACAGACCCATTAACTTACTTAGAACTCTACCAAAACTTATCTCCTTAGCTGCCTTATACTCTTCTAAGACTCTCCCTTTTATACAATCCCATAGTCTGTGGATCAAGGGAGGATCTCATCAAGCCAACACAAATTATCTAAACTAAGGGTGGAAACCCTTTTTGAATTCTTACATCTTCATTCTCCATGGCCACAAAATGCAGAGAATTTACATTCTTTACACAAAACTTGGGTTTTTAACCCCAAAATTGACCCCAGGGGAACTCGTTCCCAATAGGCCCCCAACACAAATATGGTGGCTCGCCCCTAGATTCACTCTGTTTATGCGGAGATCTTGTCACGAAGACCTCCCAACTCCACTTGTACTACTACGACTTCAGTGGTGCACTATGTCTTCGCCTGCTTCCCGTGTTCGACCAACTGCTCCATCACTGGCTCTGCGTTGCCTGCCTATATTTTTTGCTGTGTCGCTTGCAAACTAGCCAAGTTTTGTTCAATGGAGGTAGTGACTACATAGGCCTCCTCTAGCCTTGAGTACTGTCTCCTTACGGTGAGCTGCATCCACCTGTTCTTTCAGTTCCTTTGCTTCCTGCAGCTTCACTAACCTTTGTGTAATGGCGATGGTGCACATCGTCACTTTAACCTCATCATATCTCTATTGTATCTCTCGTGCCTCTATCTCCAGCCTCTGCATAGTGGGATCGTCCTGTAGGTTGGTGACTACTTCGAGTGACTGCTCGAAGAGCGCAGTGCACTCCTTCACGGTGGCATCTATAGCTGCTACAACATCTTTGATAGTGGCATCGTGCTATTCTTTTACCTCTGGCGGAGTCGAAGGCTGGGCCCACAACTCGAGTTTTGCAATCTTAAGGTTCAGAGAAAACTGAACCTTAGCCAGTTCTGTTCGTGTTTCACGCACTCTAGCAGTGAGCTTATGAATTCTCACATCCATTGGTGCATCTTCAAGAATATACAGCTCTAGAACATTCCTGCATGCCTCAGTGACTACCTTGGTCATGTGCTCATTCTTGTATGTGATGGCCTTAAGAAGATCAATGGAAGAATTATTCTGTGTAACCATCTAAGCGTTGTTCACCCTCTGCTCAATGATAGTGTTCAGTGCACTTTGTTCTTGAGACCGAAGTTCTGCGATCACACCATCCTACAGAGTGTGAAGGGTTTCACTAGGAAGCACAACCAAGTTTAGCCCAACCCCCTTAAGGGCATTGATAGTGGCCTTGTCTGCTTCTACTTCTGTGGTCAAAAATCCATCCAACAATGCTATTTCCTGGGGATCTAGTGTGCACACCATGCCTGCTGCTTCCAACATTCTAGGTGCCAAACTAGTTGACGCCGCGCTGCTTTGCCCCACACTGGTCTATACCTGTGACACCTGGATCTGTAGTTTCTGCATACTCATTTGGATGGCACCCAAGGTCTGTTTTTGCTACTGCTCAAACTGCTACAACAGTTCTGTGGTCACATCGCTCATTGCATCACTAATTTCGTTCAAATCACCCTTTGTCAAGGTGATTGGGTCAAGGGACATTTTGCTAGCCTTAGACTTCTTTCATGGCCCTACTTTCTCCTGATCCCTGTTGAACTTAACCCGAAACGGAGTAGTCTTCGGGTTTGCTCCTCCTTGGTTGGATCATTGCTCTTCTTCTTCTGTCTCGGGGGAAGGATATTTTTGACTCCTGTCGGAGTCGCGCTCCTCCTCTTCTTCCTGCCCTTCTGTCTTATTTTTGGCAGCATGCTCCACTTTAGCTTTATCCTTAGCCTCATTCTTCCTCTTCTCAGCCAACTGTTCCATCTTTAGTCTGGCCTCTTCCTTCTTACACTTCGCAACAGATTTACTAGACCCAGTTATCAAGTTTGAGGCCGTGCGCCACTCTGCTGGCCAGCGACCGAGGACCACCATGATCACTTCATCTGTAGCGAGGTATGGAAGGTCATGCCACTTTTTCTTAGGGTCCTCCCGCGCTCGCATGGAGACAGAATGGAAGTCTGCCTTGAACTCCACATGCTTTGCCAACTGGTTGAAGATAGTCGGTGACAACCGCGGTTTATGGTAGATGGCCATGTTGATACTCATCTCCATCAAGATCAAGATCTAAAAGATCTTGCTATCCTCGACCCTTTGGGGGTCCTTGTTGGCCCAAAGCGAAGCAAACTTTGCTGCTTCCAGTAAATCCTGCACGAATGGAGGAAACTTACTATCCTCCGGTAACTCCCGTGCAACCAATACTATGGATAGCAGCAGCCATGCATAGTGGAAGGTTTTTTTATGGTCTTGCGCCTCTCTGTAGTTCACGAGGAACTCACTATAGAGGTAGCACGCCCAATTGAATTGTATGCCCTCTGCACACTGGACCGCTAATGATACAATTGGTGCCGACACTTCATCTACGCGACACTTCCTCATAATTTTCCCAGCTAGGATTTGGGTGGCTACTTTGACCGTGAGGTTAGTTATACTGGAAATAGAGTAGTCACATGGCTTCTTGATGAGCTTAAATTTATCCTTAATTTTCTCGGTAAGGTTGTACTCACCTATCTTTCCAACAAATGCCATGGCCAGATTTAACCCTAAATGTGATAGCCAAGTGATCCTATGGATCAGCATGCCAGTGATCACGATGGGTTCTTCCAACCATAGGGACCCATCGTGCACCAAGAATAGAAATTGTTTGATCACTATCATAGTTATGGGTGTGCGATTGTAATGTGACACCCATATCATGTTTAGCAGCCTTGCCTTTTCCACCCCTTTTATCCATTTCCTTGGCTTCAACGCGATCACACTGGTGTCCTTATAAAAGACACGATACATGAACTGATCAGTCGCTAAGTGGGGAAAGCACTTCGTATCGGCCAAATCCAAATCCTCCAGCTTTAAAAGGGGATTCCCGCCAGGCACGGTCTGTGAGATACAATCTTGTCCGGTAGCAATGGCGTGTGTAGCGTGACTTTGCTCTCATCAATGTCCTTGGGGACCTTTGCCTTGCCTCGGTGCAAAGGAATGTATTCGGGTAGTTTAGAGATAGGATAAGACCCTTCAATGTTAACATCCTCGGCCCCCATGTCAATGTTGTCCCCACCATATTGATTTCTTCACTGTCTTCTTTGGGTTCCAGGTAAACAACCTTGCCCTTCTCCTGTGGGGTGGGTTTTTCCTTCTGCAGGAGTTTTCTAGGTGACGCTCACACTGGTGGTGTCACTTTCTTATTATCTTTCTTTGTTTTCAGACCCTCTTTAGTCGGCGTAGGCCTCGGCTTAGCATCCTCGGCGATTTGGGTACCTCTGCAGGTACTTTGACACTTGCAACCTCTGGGGCAACTCCCTCAGCTACCATTGCTACCTCCACGGCAGCTCCATCAGCGGCCACTACCTCTCCAACACTCACAGCTTTTGCGGGCGCCGACATGATACTAGACAACAAATCCTGCCTCTCCTTTAGCAACTTCTCAAATTCTGAACTCACTCTCAAAGCTTCAAAGTACACATAGTTCATACGCGCTTGAGATCTCAATGCCTCAATTCTCAAAATGCCAAGTGTTTTTCGCTGGGCAGCCACCTATAATTTATAGGCATTTTCAAATTCAAATCCGACTGTTCCCCCCAAAATTCGTTCATAAATGCTGGATTGGCAGCAGATTTTCAAAGATCTTGCCCTTAAATTCTGACTTAAATGCCGCCCCCTGCTCCATTTAATCGTTTTCCCACTGTCAAGTCATGATTAGTGACCGTAATAGTCACTTTCTGGCTTCCCTGCACGGTCCCTCCTTCGATATGTAGCTCCCCGCGCGTTTCTGCTGACACTGTGACATTCCTTTGTTTCGCACAGTTGCCTAATTGCGTAGCTCCACAACCTGGGCAATGTAGTTTATAGTCCCCTTTCAGCTGCCTGGAGTGTTAAGACTGTGTTTCCACCATGTAGTCATCTAGCCGGATTGTCGGTGTATGGCTTCAATCGGTTGCCATTCACCCTCCCTGGGAATGGCTCTCTATTCAACTTTATCAACTGAACTACTCCACCATCGGTAATCTTCTTGATGACATAGGGCCCCAACCAATGCATCCGAAATTTTCCTGGAAATTTATCAAACTTGTTGTCATATAATAGAACTAAATAATTTACCTTGAAGGTGCACAATTTGATGTGTCGATCATGCCATGCATTTTCGTACTCCTTTCGAACTTGTTGATGGAATCCAACTAGAAATCTATCTTCTTCAAGCTCTGTTTGTTGCGCGAGCCTCTCCTCCAGGGTTCCGTGATCTGCCATTCCTATGAATGCCACTATGCGTAGACTAGGTACAATGTACTCCATCGACATCACAGCTTCTATGCCATAAACCAGTATGAACGGCGTTTTTCCCACCAACGTCTTGCAAGTCATTCTATAAGCCCATAACACCGCGGGCATGCACACATCCCAGTTCTTTCTTTGAACATTGTAAACCTTTGTTAGCGTGCTCTCCAATATTTTATTAAATGCTTCCATCATCCCATTAACCTGTGGATGCTATGGCGTGCTCTTCTGATGGTAAACCTAGAATTCCTCCATCATCGCGCTAATCGTCTCATTAAGAAAATGTGTACTACAATCACTCATTAAATTTTTTGGACAACCATACCTTGTCAGCATGTACTCAAAGATGAATTTTGATGCTTTCATGTCCTTCACAGGCTACGTTGCTGCCCATCTAGTTAAGTACTTAGTCGCAGTGATGATGTACCGCACACCTGTCTTCTTTCTTAGAGGCTGAATTGGTCCCACAAAGTCAATCGCCCACTTCTCGAAGGGTTGTACTAATATTTGCGGGTTTAGCGGTAGCTCATCCCTGCGTGAGGGTCTGCCAGTCCTTTGGCATAGGTCGTATGCCCTATAATACGCTTTTGAATCCTTATGCAAGGTTGGCCACCACAACTCAATGCATATAATCTTTTGCATTGTTGCTTTTCCTGCTTCTTGCATAATGACCTCCCATGGCTCTGCCATGAGCCTCAGTGAGGATTTTGTTTCGTTCAAACTCTAGCACATAACGTTGCAATATTTTATTTGATCCCATTTTGTACAAGTGCCCTGCAATGACAGAAAAGTCTGCCTTGTGCACCACCAGTTCCTTCTTCTATTGGCTTGTATATCCTTTCGGAGTTGTACCGGTCGTCAGGAAGTGTATAATATCTTCAAAGTGGTTGTTTGCGATGTGCACTGCAAAGAGCTGCATGCCAGATAGTCCTTCCTCCAAATTAGTAGGCTCTTCTCTAGTTTCAATGTGCAAAAGATAATCTGGTCCTACATTCAATCGTCCTGGTTTCATGACGACTTCAAAATCATATTCCCGGAACAACAACAACCACCTACATATCTTCCCCCCCAACACAGGCTTGTTGACCAGGGATTTCAATGCAGAATGGTATGTATACATCTCAAAATGTCCGCCCAACAGATAATGCCTAAACTTCTTGAGCGCATACACCATAGCTAATCCTTCACGCTCTATCGTGGGATAATTTTTCTTGGCTTTGGACATCTTCCTACTTGCGAACGCGATAGGGTGATCCAAATCCCCTTCACCGATCTATGTTAGTACTACTCCCAACACAATACATGACACGTCCACATGCACATGAAATTCCTTCTTCCAATCCGGGAAGACTAGGATTAACACAGTGACCATTTTCTCCTTGAGCACATCCAAGCTCTTCTAGCATTCTTCATTCTAACGTAACATCCTTCTTTAACAATTTTTCCATCGGCACGGTGATCTGGGCATAGCTCTTGATGAATTTCATATAGTATCCTATATGCCCCAACGTTGTGTGTAGTTGTTTCACACTCCTTGGCACCTCCAAATTGATTATGACCGCAATCTTCGCAAGGTCTACCATCAAGCCTTGTCTGCATACCACATGATCCACTAAGATCCCAAAAGGGACACAGAACAAACATTTCTTCAGATTGAGCGTGATCTAGTACCTCCGACATGTTTCTAGCATCAAATGCAAACTTGCCACATGGCACTTTACTAATATAAACATTGTCCAACCATCAAAGTATACCTCCAAAAATTTGTGAATGAAATCCTTGAATGTCGTGATGACTACATGCGAAAAGATCGCGGGTGCGTTTTTTAGCCCAAAAGGCATCACCGTATACTGGAAGCATCTGCATTCAGTCATGAAGGTTATATTACTTCTATCCTCCGGTGCAATCTTGATCTGATGGTACCCAGAGAACCCATTAGTGAACGAATATGCTTCTTGGCCGCCAACATTATCCACGACCTCATTGGTGAATGGAGTTGGGAAGGGATCATGTATGCAGACATCATTCAATTTCCTAAGATCTACGCATATCATTATTTCTTCCTTCTGCTTCTTTTCCTGAACTACTATTGGGCTCACCCAATCAGATTCTTCCATCGGTTCAATGATACCTATCACAAGCATCTTATCTACCTCTAAGCATACCCTTTCTTTATACGTCAGATTAAGGCGGTAAGGTCTTCGCTTCACAAGTTTTGTGTCCGGTTTTAGGGTGATCTTCATGACACCTAGGTCTCCTATTATCCCTTTCAGATCTGAAAACTTTGTGGGGAATAGACACTGATATTCGCAGAGTAGTTCGGCGACCTTATCTACTGTCGCATCATCCTAGTAGTCCCAAATCTTTGCAAAATTCGGCTCTGCCTTCGTGCCAATGTTCACCTGTCTAGTTTTGAGCAGCTCAATTATGTCGGGGTTCTCTAGTTGTGGTCCTTCAACTTCGTGGTGACCTTTAGTCTCCGGAATATTAATCTTCCTCGGGTCTTTGTCTTCTTCTTCTATTGTTACATTGTAGCACTCTAATGCATGGCTCAGCTAGGTAGTCCAATCAGGTTGAATCAAATCTAAAGGATCCTACGATATCCTGAAGATCGTTGTCTTAACCTCCTGCAACGCTTCATCGATAGATTCAAACCCATCCTCAAAACTGAACGTCATCAAAAATCCTTGGTGCAAAATATCCCATTCTTCGGTGCCATGGTGGAGTTCCGTCTCCAAGTACCAATTCATTTGTATAACATCCAAGGTATGATAAAACGGATGGACCCACTCTAGTTAAGGCCTCGAATGGTCGCGTGGATCATTTCTCCCATCATATTTTCTATTAGCCGTACTTGTGGGTGACCAAACCACACTCTCATCATTCTTCTGTATATGCGCCAATCATCAAAACCGTCCTTGTGAGTGCCCTAGTATCTCGCAAGTGTAGCATGCAGTGCCTAGTCTAGGGCCTGGAAGTGATGTTTCTCTGGCACTTCTCTCTCAAATGCATCCAAAAAGTGATCAACATCAGTTAAACCATCATAGTAAGGCAGATTTATTACTTCTGATGATACACAACGCAACGACTTGGTCATCATATTATAGCGCAACGTAGATACTTCATGCAGTCAATTATGCCAGTGCTCTAGTTCTTCATCTAAATCTGATGTGCAGGAACTTTCACGATCCCATGCAATATGTCCATATGCTATTAGATTCACCCAATCCTGATCTCGCACTATTATCTTGTAAATATGGTCCAAATCGTCATCACTTTCATAATCGGGGACTGGTTCAGTATAGCGTGGTCCTTCTGCAGGGTGGGGATTTCTATCATCCACAATCTCTATCACTTCAAAATCAGCTAGTGCACTCGCACCTTCAATATCAACTGTTACCCCCTGCAATCTCCCCATTGGGATGATTTTCTACTGATTTGCCATCCTTAACTGAATTAGAGACCATTGTAGCACAAGTCTCCCCATTCTCTCCCATGTCTGTTTCGGCAAAATGTTCACGTCTGACCCCAAATCTAAAATGACCTGATCCATCTCATATTCTCCTATCTGCGTGGTGAGTCTCATCTCATGTCCAATTCTTACCTTATGCTTACCAAGCTTTCTAACTACGCGCAGTCCGTTAGTAGTGTTTTCCTTGCCAGCACACCTATTGATAATCTCCTGAAGTCCCTTCACAGCCTTGCTATCATGTAGCAGTTTCATGCAGGTCTCCAAGAACATGGTAATCATGGGCGGGTCCATTTCATCAGCTGGCTTCTCTTGACTCCCTGAGGTAGAGGCCCCAGCGAAACTTTTCTTCGCTTCCATAAATTTTTTCTTTTGCGCATTCTAGATCAAACCCGCTCTCCTTTTCTGTTGCTTTGCGGACCCACTCTTCTTCTTCAGGCTACTTCCCCTTATCCTCACTAGTCGTCGCTCCACTCCACAACACAATATTTACCTTAGGGTCTTCCTTGCCTCAACCCTCATTATTTGCAGGTTCTAAGTTGGTTGCGGAGGCTGCGCCCCCTTCTTGAGTATCTTAGTTAAAAATATAGGGAAATCCTCTATCGCATGGTCAAAATGGGTACCATAGCGACATGACAGATGTGTCAGATTCAGGCAGTTTCGCGCATAGTGTCTTGGTCCTCCATAATTGTAATAAATAACCTTCCCTTGACCTCTACCAGGTCCTCCTCCACCTCAGCCTCGTGCACACCTTTGATACTTGCCTCGCGCTCCTCTAGTGCCTACACCCTATATGTAGGTGTCATTTCCATCATTAATTCGTAACTCCGACAATTGCACTCATCATGACCCACAAATTGACATAAGTTGCAGAAGAGCTGTTGCGGTGTCTGTATGAATTTCTGTAGCAAATGGCAATTTTTCTGTCGTATGTTTCCCATCTACCTGACAGATAACACACCATAGTGCAGGCCCTGTGCTTGGCCCTATTGCAGCTTTGTTATGCTCTTAACCTGCAAATGATACCCAAATACAGAATATGCGAGAAAAGAGACCTAGAACACAGAATATGCGAAGAAAAGATACCCAGAACACAGAATAGCAATGATTTTATTATTCATAAAGTAATGTTCACTTGCCTCTTCGAGGGGGAAACCTCCAATAGAGCAGAGCTCGATTACAAAATAAGACACGATGCTCCTCGCAGGGCGTTTCTATCCTTTATATAGGACTCATACGTGCAATACCACGGGCCAATACCGCGTATTACTAATACCATCTATCTAATACTACGACCCATTTGCAACTAATTGTGG